>JAGFMF010011655.1:1436656-1519687 GCA_019455555.1 Galemys pyrenaicus | reverse complement strand
CCTCCCTCCCTCCCTCCCTCCCTCCCTCCCTCCCTCCCTCCCTTCCTCCCTCCCTCCCTCCCTTCCTCCCTCCCTCCCTTCCTCCCTCCCTCCCTCCCTTCCTCCCTTCCTCCCTTCCTCCCTCCCTCCCTCTCTCCCTCTCAACAGGCAGATTTGTTGAAATACACTGCTAAGGGGAGCAGTGGACAAGACAGGAGAGGTTTACTGCAACATATGTGGGTCACCTCCCTGGCAAGGGATTGAACTCAAGTTTGTAGAGGTGATGGTGCTGAGACTTAACCCCTAGGCCACCAGGGAGACCCAGGCTTTTCTTTCAAAGTACTTCACTAGGCCACTCTACTCAGATGTCTACAGTACCTCAAGCCTCACATAGCTAAAGGTTTGCTTGTTATCTTATTTTCACTGGAAGTAGATATAAGAAAGCACCAATCATTTCTAACAAAGCTATTTTTAGTCTTTTTTCCCCTATCTGACTTCATGGTATTCATTGCTTTATTCATTCAGCAGTTACTTAACGAGTGTCTACTAAGAGTCAGATAGTGTTTCATATCCTGCAATAGAGCAATGAAAGAGACAGACAAGGAACTTTTCTTGGAGGAACTCACATCTGGATAATATGTTTCTTGGCCCAGAAATTCAGTCAAGTATTATGTCACCTTGACACCTCTTTTATCAAACCCAGCTTCAGTCATCAATTCAGTTGGTCTGAAATGCTTTTGCACCTCTGGATTCTACCCCACCCTTCTATGATAGATTATCTGAGTCAGGGCCTCTTCATCTCTAACCTGGGGTTGTCATGAGACCTCTTATCTGGTTTCTCTGCCTTTACTTTCTCCTTCTTTGGTCCATCTGGCTCAACCCTTGAGCTATAATTATCTTTCTAGAACACAGATCTGATCAAATACTTTTGCTTTAAAATCTCTAATTACCATCTACAGGAGAAACTGAATCTTTGAATGGATTAGAATCCTAATCTGATTCCATCCCCACCTCCACCCCCCCCACCCCTGCACTTCATCTCATCACTCTTTTCTACATACCTTACAGAAATCCCAGACACAACATTGGTTTGTTATTCTCTGCCCTTATGCTGTGCTCCCATTAGTCATGTCCTTCCTTGGAATCTGTTTCACCATCTTTGCTGCCTTCATTTTCACTAAATATACAAGTCCAACTTTTACATGTAGAAGGAAAAACTTTCCTGTAATAATACCTCAATTATAGCACTAATCAAATTATGGAAACTAAGTGCGTGTATGTTCCTCCATTCTACTATGGATTGTGAGTTTCCCAAACAAAGACTGGCAAACTTTTGCACAGAGGACTTCGTAGGCCAAAATGGTCTCGACTGCTCAACTCAGTCATTTTAGTGTAAAAGCATCATAGATAAAATGTAAAGGAAAGAGTATAACTGTATTCCTAAAAAATAATGTATTTGGACAATAAATTTGAATTTCATATAATTTTCACATATCACAAATTTTTTTCTTCTTTTGATTTTTATCCCCAGTAATTGCAAAATGTAAAAAAAAGCACTCTGTTTTAAGCTGATGATCCATACAAACATAGGCTTGGCTTGTGGGCTATAATTTGCTAACCTTGGTCCAAACAATATGGTTTTTTTTCATATTTAGTCTCATACACTACTGACTACTAACAGCATACCTGGAACTGAGCAAATGTTTGCTAAAATGAATCATATGGCGACAAATGCTTTTCATTATATGTTATCTTCCATCACAAATTGTAGTGGTGTGATAGAGTATAATTTTTATTTTGTTAACTGAAGATTAACTAGAAAGCCATTTTAAAATTTCAGTCTTTGTTAAAAAATCTTTCTGAGGTATGTTATTTCAATTTTCTGCCCTAGTAAGTACAGTTTAGTGAATATATGTAATGATTATCTTGCAGTACCCCCAGGTCAAGATTAACGATAAGAGTTCTCATTGTGCAGTCAAGTAAATGTAGATATAGAAGGTATACCTAATTGAATCCCTGAATGCATATAGACCAGGATTGAAATTACCTTTCTGATGCAGAGGTTAAACCTCTGAAACACACTTGTTTTCTACTGATCTCTTTCTCTATAAAGTGGGGTGTATGAACCAAAACCAAAACCAAAATAATTACTAATAAAGGGTCTTATTTGTTGAGTTCTTTTTCTACTATTCTCTATATAGGAACTTTGAATGTTGATTTCTTGTCTTTCTACATACCCCTTCACACAGAGGAGTGAAAAGCACAATGGTGGTTAAGAAAAGAACATTAAAGATAAGCAGGTTTGCAATACTGAACTTAAGAGGGGAATTCTATAGCAGGAATGCTGGCTTAATGATCCAGTCGAAAATTCCCTATAAATAGAGGGCCAAAATGTAAGCCTATAATAGGCTAATTCTAGAACAATCTGGAAGTGCCTCCAGGTGGCAAAAGCACAGGATTTTATAGTTTTTTTTCTACCAAAATCATCTAATCTCTTTCTATCTTTTATTCATAGACGTTCTCTACCTTATAGTTAAGCATAGTGCAATGGAAAACACACTCATTTGGATCAGAAGGATTTGAGTACTTATCTTTTTCTGTAATTTATCAAATATATACTAATATTAACATTCACCCCATAAAATTGCGATGAAATTTAGTATTACAACATTGCATCTCAAATAAGGATTGCTCAGTAAATACGCACTTCCTATATCTGTGCACTTACCCATCTAATACAGATCAATAACATAATACTCAGTTCTATTTTTCATCACTTTAATGTCTATTAAAAAAAACCAGGAGATCCTCTCTTCAGTCATTGCATTCTATAAATAGAGGTATTATCTTTATATTTTACAAATATAAGTTCTGAAGTACAGAGGAAGTGTCCTTCTTGAGAGAGCTGTCATTGAGAGGTATTATTCCCTCCATGAATCCTGAGATTAAAATAAATGCAGCAAGAGAGTTTTGAACAAGGATCAGTCCAAGCATTAATACTTAGACTATGTTTCCCCACTCCCGGCACAGAATGTGAATATGGACACCAAAATGGTCATCCACATAGTCTGTTGTGCCAGATATCAGGGAAGAATATCTGGCAAAATTTTTATTTTATTGTATTTGGAATTTCATAAAAATCCTATCTTTTTGCTTAAGCAGTAACCTTAATGCAGTAGTAGGTAGTAGAATAAAAGAAAACAAAACTGCCTCAGATATTAAGATGTTCATAGTTGACCCTTTTCATGAAGATGGTGCCAAAAGTAAAGAAGGAGGTCCTTGCCCCTCCCAAACCTGAAGTCAAAGCAAAAGCTTTGCAGGCATAAGAAAGCAGTGTCCACAAGGCATCCACAGCCACAAGAAAAGAAGATCCACAAGTCACACAGGTCACCCCAATTGTCAGGTTTCTAAGACACTGAGAGACCAAAGGCAACCAAAATATCCTCAGAAGAGCGCTCCCAGAAGACCACTGTGCCATCACCGAGTTCCCTCTGACCGCTGAGTCAGCTGTGAAGAAGACAGAAGACAGAAGACAACAGCACACTTGGGGTCTTTGTGGATGTCAAGGCCAACACGTCCCAGATCAAACAGGCTATAAGAAGCTCTGTGACATTGATATGACCATGGTCAGCGCACTGATTAGACCTGATAGAGAGAAGAAGGTGTAAGTTTGACAGATTCTAGATTATATGCTTTGGGTGTTGCCAGCAAAATTGGGATCATTTAAGTTGAGTCAAACTGGTTAATTCTAAATATAATTTTTTTAACATAGAAACAACAAAAATTTTCATAGTGAACTAAGGGGGACAGAAAAATAGTAATGACAATAATAGTTAACAGATACTGTACAAAATAGCTCACAATATTGTCTCAATTATCCTGTCAGACATGATTTGGAAGTTATATTCAATCCCGTTTTCCATTAGAAAACTGAACCTCAAAGGGCTTTACCACATTTTAAAGGAATTGGCCTAGACTAAGGCTATGAGAGAAAAGATAGAAGAAAAAAATCAATCATGAGGGTTTCCTATTGCTATCCTGGTGCTATTACTTAGTATCTTTTGCAGATTTTTCCTTTTCTTATTAACTTTCTGTTGTTGGAATGTCCCAGACTTTGGTCCTTATTCTTGACATTTCTATCCTTACTTTCCTGATTGGTGAACTAATTTAATTTAATTTTTAATTTTATTTTTTTAAAGATTTTATTTATTTATGCATACAAGCACTGGGGTACAGGCCAGAGGTGTGGGGGGGGGGTGAGAGGATTCACCACAGAGAGAGGGGAGCAGAACAGGCAGATCAGCTGAAGTACACTGCTGAGGGGAGCAGCGGGCACAGCAGGAGAGGTCTGCCGCACCATGTGGGTCCCTCCCTGGCCGGCAGCAGGGATCGAACTCGTGCTGCAGTGGCTGCGGTTTGCTTCACAGTGCATTGCTTAACCCACTGCGCCACCAGGGAGGCCCAAATTTAGTTTTATAGCTATAAATACCACCCATTGGCTGACAATTCCTCAATTTACTCCTCTATTTTGACCTCTTTATTAAACGAAAACTTACATATCCATTTGCCTCTTAGGAAACTCTACTTAGATATCTAAAAGACACCCCAAATCTAACACGTTCAAAACTGAGACTCCTCTTGCCCTGAAATTTCTCCATCTATCTGAGTTGATTATTCTTCTGTGGAGAATTATTCATAACAAAAATGAACAAATTCGTTCCTCACTTCTTATTCTCTAAAGTCTATGTTTCATCTATCAATAAATCACACTAGAGATTAATATCATCAGTTAATAAAACATCAACATCATGTATGTTGTAATATGATGCGTGGAGAAGGATATATGTAATTTCTTTATATTCTTGCCCAAAATGCAGTCCAGTCATGAGAAAATATCAAACAAACCAAAATGATGGGACCTTCTACAAAATAACTGAGATTTGCCCATCAAATTACCAAGGTCGTGAATCACAGTGAAATACTGAGGAACTATGTGTCACAGATTGGAGGAAACTAAGTAGTCACAATTAGTAAATGCAATGTGGGATCCTGGAATAGATCCAGAAGCAGAAAAAGACATTGTGAGAAAACTGGAGAAATTATAATTAAGTATGCAATTTCATTAATGGTTTTGTGTCAGTGTTAATTTCCTGGGTTTATACATTGCAAAATAGTTACACAAGTGCTTAACATCTGGGAAGTGGAGCGAAGAATAACATGGATGCTATAATTTTTTGCAACATTTCTAGAAGTCTGTAGTCATTTTACAACAATAAGATAAAACAAGAAGGAAAAGTAAATTTCCATTGAAACTTTAACCTTTAATGAAACTACTTTCATTCAAGATATCATTATTTCTGATTTGGATTATTGTGATAGCCTCCTAATGAGTATTTTTGCTTTTGTTACTGCTCCTTCAAAGTCAGTTCTCAATGAAAGCCAAAGTAATTTTTATAAGTTAAAAAAATGCTTCCCCCTCTTCCCCATTAGATTTAGGGTAGAAGCCAAATTTCTCACATGTGTCACAAGACCCCTCCCATCTGGACATGGTTCCCTCTCTGGTTGCCTCTTGCATCACTATCCTACTCTTTTGCTTGATCTGAACACCTGGACCTCTTTGGTTTTCTCTGAACATATCAGAATATTCTCATTAAAGAACCAGTGTGATGGCTCATTGTCCTTTTGGAGCATCTAGCGTCTAGATACCATTATGGCTAATGTTCTCATGCTGATTACCATATTTCAGGGAATCTTGCCTGCCCTCTTTGTTTAAAATGTGACCATCCCAAAGGTATACTGATCCAATCCTTATGGAAAATAATATCTTAAAAAAAAATACATCTGCTCTGTGATCCAGTAATTTGACTCCTAGATATCTATCTGAAAATACAAAAACACCAATTCAAAAGAATATATGCACTCCTATTTTCTTTGTAGCACTATTTATAATAGCCAAGGTATGGAAACAATCTTATTGCCTCGGACAGGTGAGAGGATTAAGAGGACGTGGTAAACATATGTACACTGTAGAATATTACTCAGCTATTACTCAGATGACATCTGGGCCTCCCTGGTGACACAAGGAATTAGATCTCAGCATTATGAAGCTATCAGCAGCCACTGTAGTGCCAAATCCATCCCCGGCGAGGGAGGTGATCCACATGGCAAAGCAGACCTGTCATCTCATCTACTGCTCCCCTCAACATCATATTTCAGTAGATCTGCCTGTTTTGTTCTCCACTATGTCTCTAGTGAATCCTTTCACCTCTCTACACATCTCTGGCTGCACCCCAGCTCTTACATGCATAAATAAATAAATCTTAAAAAAAAAAAAGATGAAATCTAGCCATTAAGACAACATGGTAGAACTGTAGGGATTATATTCAGTGAACTAATTCAAAAAGAAAAAGGTGAATACATACTATTATATTTGGAATATCAAAGGCAAAACAAAGTGTCAGATAAAACTAAACCCAAAGAAACCTGACTACAGAACTGAGGTTAACAGAAGCAGAGGATGGAGGGTAGGGAGCAAAGGGAGGAGAAGTCACTAAGATGACAGTAGGAAATTATTGGTGATTTGGTGTTAGGCATGGTGTTGGTAATACATCTGAAGATGTGTGAAGCTATGCCCTAAGTCATACACTGTATTGCAAACCAATCTTACCTCAATAAAAAAAACAATGCAATAATAATAAGAAGTAAATAAAAACAAAACTTAGCTACCCCACTGCTCACTACTCATCCTTAATGGTACTCCCAGTTCTATTAGCTTTGTTCTATTACAAGTTTTAATTCTATATCTCACCTTCTTAGAGACTGTTTAAATTACATCTTACCATTGTCATCATCATCACCATCCTGCCCACTGTCATTATTAATGGTCTGATCTTTTAGGCTAGAATGTAAACTGTGAGAGAACAGGTTCTCCCCTCCCCCCATTTTGTTGCTGATATGTCCCAAGAATCTAGGAAAGTTCCTGTCACTCAGTAGTCACTCTGTAAATACTTCTTGATGAATTCACTAAAGATAGAAGAGGTAAGAATTAAAAATTAGCTTTATGGTAAAGAAGAGAATAGGGTATAATGCAACTGTATGGTTATTAATTTGGGGAAGGGGAGGGAAGAGTGCTACACTAGCCAATACAAAGCCTTCATTGACTGGGAAAGGTGTCTGTTGGACAGTCCTGTGAAAATGTCTAATAAGCCATTAAATAAGGAGCCCTACAGCTTCCCATAAAGATCGAGAATGGACCAAGGTATTTGGAAGATTCCTCTTTTAATCATGAGGAGAATGAGAAAAGAAAGATCTTTTGCAGTTTTGATTACCCTTGTATGTCATAACCGTAACCCAACAGCAGGAAGCGGGAGTGGCAGGAGCTCTGGGAAGCTGGGAGTGAGTGGGGATGGAGAAGACCTCACAAATATATGTGATTGGGATACAGGACATATTTACCTACTTCATAATTTGGCACAGGTTAAAGCATTTATGATGAGGTAAGGGGAAGATTAGACTGACAGTTCCTTGCCATTTAAAGTAAAGCATATCCAAAGGATGATGGGGTGGAAATTCTAATACACTGCCCAAAATCAGTTTGAATACATATGCAGTTTTCCTATTATAACTGACTAGCATTGGGACAGGATGAGGACAATAATGGGATGTGGAGGGAGGATCATGGCCGAGCTCTTAGTCTTCTGAACTTTAACAATTGAAGGAACACTCAGGGGTGTTTATCTCAGTCTTTACTATCACCTTGTCCTTTCTTTAGAGCATAATTTTGTCATGAAAGCTTTCACTTGGCAAGAGTCCGATTCTTCAAGGAAGATAGAACTCTGTGTTTGCATGCTTCAAGGCAGAGTTAAAGTCTACTTTGGCAAACCTTACAAGGAAAAAGAGAAAAGAAAATAAGAGCCATAAATCATCTGGAGGCCAGAATACAGGATTAAAGATACTTGATCCATTTTAGAAAGGACTTTTGCTAGCATGTGTTTACCGAATGACCCTTTATTCGCCTATCAGCCTGTAGGTTCTCCCACTTCATTTTTGCTAGAGAAGCAATATCTTATATTATAGTCTGCTCTGGGACCCCATGCAGGAGGACCCCATGAAAACTGGCATAGGCTTACTCCTCAGTGACCCTTCTGGGGTCCTAATTCTTAAGTAGTGTGTGCTTTGAGAATTTCACATCTGTGTTTATATGATAGTACATCTTCAGAAATAATAAACACTTGTAACTGAACCCCTGTTGATATGTGGTAAGCAGAGGAGAATGGCATGATTCCCATCTTGTAACTAATTGGCTCCCCTTCGTGTGATTAATGTAAGTTGTACATTCGGATTGTAAGACAACATATACTTCATGAAATTGGGCAATTTTAAAAACTTGGGATTTCAGATTTGTGTTCTCTACCTCTGAACTTTAATGAACTTTTCTTCCTTTTTAGATAGGCTAAGAACAGTTCTACACCTCATCATGAGTCACCTAGGTAATTATTACCTGTTGATTTTGTAATAAAATGCTCTGATCAAATCTATCATGTCACTCTTTACATTACGAAGAAAAAACAACTTATATGTGCCAAATTGCACCTGAAGAGCGAAGAGGAAAATATTTGTTATAATTTGTTTTAAAATTTAATGATACTCTGTGTCAAGAAATACTGAGGAAATTCAGGTAGTATGATGAACTTTACTTCTTACATATGGAAAGCAGAATCTGGGTATCCATTTGGAAATGAGGTATTTTGAAAAGGGAATCAGCATTTTGGAGCTTCCTGCAACCCTTTAAGTTATACTTGAATTTAGCTAATGGCAGCCCTCAAAGGATTCCTTGTCCATTCATTGTTTTCCATTAGAACATATTTACCCAGTAAGAAAAAAGGAAGAAAATTAGCATTTATTTAACTGGGGTTTCCTGCTATAGTGTGTTTCCAGTATAATGATGCATATACTAGAGAACTTAGTATACTTTGAATAAATATTTGTTGAATGAATAAATAAGTAATTAGTCAGTGGCAATGTGTTCTCTTTGACTCCATAGATAAGGAGAGCCTTTCAAGCACTTTCACCTGTTGTTTCCTGAAGTTGAGGTAGTATCAATAAGGGAACTTCTCAGTGAAGTGCCACGGGTGGCTTCTCTGTCTCAACACTGAAGCTAGAAAAGTGCCCTCAAATTTTCCTGCATGCTGTTGAGTACTTACAACCATCTAGCTGGGAATAGAACGTAAAGGGTTGGAAACGTGGCCGCTTCCTGGAACATTCAAGTTCCTGTGCTGTTCCATCAGCCGTGCTCAGATACACTGAACAGCTCTGTAGAGGAAGGTCTCCAGTGCTTCCTCTCCCTTCCCCAAACTTTCATTAATCAGCTAGTTTGGTTTGTGATTTAGAGCATTTGGCGTAGTTTTGAAAGGTATGTAGTAACCATATCCTTTTTTTTTTTTTTTTTTGATAGCTTATGTAATCAGAACAGCCTTGCTCAGAACCATTAAGTAGGCAAGTAATCTTCATTTCACAGGAATAGAACTCTGGGATTTTAGTCACTGTCTTTATTTGTATGAGCCACTGGACCTAAAGCTAATCCTGTTGGAGAGCCATGGTTCAGTTCAACCACGATAGGCCATGAGAAACTAGTCTTCGTTCCAGATACTTCCAGTTAAGCCATAGCAATTTGGAGTGGGGAGAACAAGATGTGGTGGATGGTGTTTACTGTGGATCGTTGAGTAAGCAGTAGAGTCATGTTTCTAAGGTGCATTCGGTTATTTCAGGTCAAAGAGATTTACATGAGAAATGTTTGCACCTGGAAATATAAATTGCACACTTAATAATTGCATGTGCAGTAAAGCAGCTTTATAAAAGCCTTAGGGAAGATTGGATTTACAGGCCGTACATACTAACACCAGTGAGGAGGGAGCCCCAGGATGGGTTGAAATGCATGACAGTCTGAGCTGAAAGCTGGTGGACCTCAAAGCAGCAACTTTGTAAGGGGGTACCAGAAATCAGGGCTGGGAATGCTTCTGAGTGAAATGAGCAATTTTTTTTTTTTATGTGAAATATTCAAGTTGGTGGTGGGGAGCAGGGGAGCTTACGCCTGAGAAATCTAAGAACAGTTGGAATAGTTATACTTTGCAAATCTGGCAAGATGAAAGATGAGTGATTAAGGTGGTTTCGGTCTAAACTGGAGGAGGACTCAGCACTCTGTTTGGCACCACGATGTTTGGCAGAATCGTTCTACCCTTCCCAGGAGAAGCTCCAGGCTGAAAGATTAAGGACATTGCAGGTCAAAGGTTAACTGTGCTAATGTATTTATTTGGGAAAGTATACAAAAGCCCTTATTAACCTTGGCTTTTGAAGACTGAGCTGTCAGTCCCTTGCTTTCATGAGCACATTTTCATCTAAAAATGTTTTTAAGCAGTCCAGTATCAAAACAGAATCTATGTACCTCAGGTAGAAACATGTCGAACTGCACAGTACCTGTAATACTATGTACACTGGCAGCTTCGTTAGTTAGATACCTATCATATGAGTTATTCTTTTGTTCCTATAAATTTAGTTACTATTTCAGGAGAGAAGGTAATTTATTTTTTTAAAAAAATGGGGTGGAGGGAGTGTTCTCTATTATTAAAAAAAAAATCCTCTTTAGAAATTAAGCTTTCAGCTCCCTAATCTTTCAGGGGAATACTTACTCCCTGAAAAAAAAAAAAATGCTAGGTGTCTTTTAGTCTTAGGGGGGTTAGCAACAAACCATTATTGTTTGCAGACTGATTCGTCTGTGAGAAGGCAAGCTGCCTTAATGACAGCTTATGCAATAACAATCCATGATATAGTACTTACCTGGATGTAGCAACAACTGTGCTCTAAGCCAAGAAGAAGGAGGAAAAAAAGTCAGTATCTTGTGCGTGAGAAGCTTGTAGATACCCTGAGGTGACTTCATATAATTCTAAAATAGCAGGTAGCTTCTTGCATAGCTAATCAAGGCATCAGCGCCTGGAGCAAGTGGAGGTGGCTGACAGTGTACTTTGGTTTCAGATGCATTCAGCTCTTTTTGAGTGATATGGCTTAATTCATATTCTAGTTTCTATACTAAAAGTTTATGTGTTCTGATTTGGCAAATATGCTCCCCCAGAACCTGACAGCTCTGCTTTGATAAAGCTGCTGATGTTAATGTCTTACTTGTATTTGTTCATTATATGCAGTGAGAAAGTTAGCACAGCTGGATAAAGGGAAGAGGATTTTGTTAAGCATTTTAGTTCTACCTCCACCCTTCACTTCCATTCATTGCTTAGCAAAGGACACAGGTGGCTCACCTAAAAAATTTGAAATATACACTGAGGGTAAGTGGAAAGAGCTTAGGGGAGGGGAGTCATCCTGACTTTGTAGAGTAGGTATGTCATTTCTGGAGAGAGCAGTCTCCTGGGTCAGCATGAGGATCTCAGTGTGACAGGCTTAGTCAATTTTAATTGTCAGTGTCTTGAGGTTTTCTAAAGAGAGGTTAACATCAGCATACAGTTTTGATTAGTCATTATGTCTATCCAAGTTCTGACCTACCTTTTTGGCTCTATGGATCTCTCTGGTTTAGGAGACTGAGGAAACAGTTTCTCTTAGGGAAACTGGTCACTTGCTTGGCCATTACTGGCACGTAGCGGTCTGCCTTACAAAATGGAGGTCTCCAAATCACATTTATTGCTCTGGTGCTCAGGAAGCTGCAAGTGGAAACTCCACATGCAAAGAGCCCATAATTTTACTCTAATAGATATTTAGCAGCTTAAATGCAATAACAAGGAATACATTCACTCAGGCGCCATCCAGGAAGATTTGGTGGGTGTTTTACATTCCACTCTTTAAGAGAAAAAAACCATAATTTTTCATGCCTTCCCAAGATATATGAATATTTTGGTATGCAAAGCGATAAAATATAGCATTCGCTTAAAGTTGAACCACATCTGTTTGGCCAAAAGGATTAACTGTTATCAGTATAATGCAGGCCAGTCAATCAAATTGAATTTTTCTTCTGAATGGTTCAGGAGAGCTCACCCGCACAGCCACTTGTTTTCTTGCCTTGTCTCTTCACATGCTACTTAATTTTTCTGTGCTTAACTAAAAGGCCAACACATACGAATGCCATTTTGTATCTGCTCCCTCCTTGATCTCCAGGCCACAGTGCTCTCAGGGATGGTGTGCTTTTCTGTGTAGTCACTCAAACCTTCAGGGGTCTAAGAGAATTTATCATGCCCCAGTATTCCAGTCTTACAGTTCTCCTAGTCTTCTCTGATTTATCACCAGCATCGCCATTCAGAGCCTCTCTCTATGGCACTTCCCCTTAGGCAGCTCCTTTATGCCACCAGCTGGACACTGGCCACGTTGACTGGACTCCAGTGTAAAGGTGAGCCTGGCAGAGCACTCAGACTCTGCAGTTAGAACAGACTGGGCCAAATCCTGTCTTTTCTGTTGGTGTGTGAGTTCCACCATTACCTTTTTATAATATGGGAAAAATAGGATTTTCCCCCTGAAAAGGCACAACCAAGTAAGGTACTTATTGTGGTGCTTGGATAATTAGTCTTCAGTACAGGCTGGTTGTTAGTGTGCTCGTCCTGTCTTACCTTCTCACAGTCAGCAGATTTGTCTTCCTTCTACCTGGAATTGACCCAGTTGCTGCACTCCCGAGAATCCCCCAGTCACGGCTGTTCTGAGGTCCTGGTTTGCATGCACTCAAAGTCCCTCTTGACATATCTACTCCATGCCCAAATCTTGCCCTCATCCCAGCCCCTCCAGACACCTGGTGCTACCCATTCCCCTCTCACCTCTGTTCCTCTGCTCATCCTCTGCTGGAATGTCTTTCTCTGCCACTTGTTAAAATTCTACTCATCCCCTGAGGCCTTATTCAAGTGCTACCCCTTCCAGGAAACTTATCTAAATATGTTTGGAAGTCTTCCTTACCCATCCAGTTAGAATTGGTTACTCTTTTGGCCACAGTCTTGTTGCACCTTGCTTGTAACTTTAGTTAGACTTGCCCAATTGTGTTTCATAATAGAGCGTGTTGCTTATTTCTGTCTCCTGCAGGGGATTCTAAACAACTTCAGGGCAGGAATTGTGACTTTTTAAAATTGCACTATCACCTTAATACTTTCCTTATACTATATTATTGGCCATTGTTTGAGAACTGAATTAAAATTAAGTATTAAATGGATGCCTCTAAATATCTGTGAGTGGGTTAGAGTCACTGGTCTGAGCACACCTGTTACAAAGCTTAGAAGGCAACTGTGGGTGTGTACATAAAGGGAAAGGTGCAGGACGTACCAGTCTTTCTGACAGTCAGTAGCAAGGGGGAGTCCTCTCTTGTCTCAGACCCTTGATGAGAGCAGATTGGTGTGAACTGGTGTATAGGAGTTATCTTTCACTTGACTCACAATGGAGCGTAAGGGGAAAAGGTGTGGAGAGAGGCAAAGCTACCTCTTTTTGGCACAAAATCTCCCAACTGTGGTTCTTGGTGAAGCTGTGGGAAGAGTTAGGGAGAGTTGAGATTCATCCCTGAATTACAAGAGGCTAACATTTCATAGGAAACCTGGTTCTAGCATCAAGAGAGACACTCTGTCATTAGCTAAAAAAAAAAAAAAAAAATTGACTGTATATATGGAAAAGGTGCCCAGAATGTGTGTGTCAAGGATTGTTACTTGTTCACAAAAACCTCTTTCCTCTTCTTTCTTAATAAACAGAGTAGCTGGGAGGTGCTGCCTATCTTGGTTTCCAGGCCCCTCTGCAACTAGGATTTAGGCAAAGATGTGTTCAAAAGTGATCTGTGCAACTTCTCACTCATTTCCTAAGGGAAGGGCTCTGGCAGTAGCTCTCTACTTTTTCCTCTCTTCCTAGTGACCAGGATGGAAGTCACAGATTAGCTCTGGAAACCATGTGTTTAAAATGGCAGAGTTGCATCTGAATGCTCCTGTGAAGAAGAGCCTTGTGCTAAAACTAGGATCTCTTATTTATTGAACACTGGCTACATGTTAGAAACCGAGAGAGATACAAACATGTGTGAGTCGATTCTTAATTCCTGTTTTTAAGGGGCTTAATCAGGTTGCACAGATAAAAGACATAATAACAGAGGACTCCCTGGTGGTGCAGTGGGTTAAGCAATACACTATGAAGCAAACCACAGCCACTGCAGCATGAGTTTGATCCTTGCCACCGGCCAGGGAGGTGACCCACATGGTGTAGCAGACCTCTCCTGCCTCGCCTGCTGCTGCCCTCAGCAGTGTGTTTCAGTCAGTCTGCCTGTTCTGCTCCCCGCTCTGACTCTGGTGAATCCTTTCACCACCCTGGACTCTGGCCTATACCCCAGCTCTTGTGTGTATAAATAAATAAATATTTAAAAAATAAATTAATTAATTAAAAAAAACACATAACAAAATTTGCTGTGCAGATGTGTTATCACTCAGACCACAGACAATATAAACTAGAAATAGTAGGAGGAAAGAGATTCCTATAGGCTACTGTGAGCCGGGAAATGTCATGAGGAAGGTAAGACTGGGATTCTTGAAGATAGATTGGATTTGGATTTGTAAGGCTGGCAATCTGGATGGGGAAGTGCATTATGTATTTCAAGATTGGAGGAGAGAGTAGTGAACCCACTAGTTTGGAGGGATGAAGCAATTCATTTGCATCAGTGAGTAGTAGTAGTTGCCTTTGGAAGGGTTGTTAGGATGTGATGGGTACAAGTCTTGAATTCGCAGCCTGCCTAGGGAATTGGTTTCTTTCAAGCAGCCAGTGGAGAGCTGACTAAGGCAACATCCTTGAATACCGGTGTGAATCTTCCCGTTTGCAGGTAGTAACCCAAGCAACCTTTTGTTTGTTCATAGATCTGTAGTCCTGGCATCTTGTAGGAAGCTGTGAGAAATCAGGTTTGGCCTCCAAAGTACAGTTTTTTCTACAAATAGCTGGTTTGTGTACTAAGGGCCTAAGGCCATTCCACAGAACAAACTGCAGAGGAACAAATACATGGATGGTTGTGTCACTGGTTCAACCCTTTCCTTTTAACCCCACCTTTAAAACAAACTTCCTCTCATCTTCCTGGTCTCCCATTTTCTATGCCAGTGACTTCTCACTGCACCTGTCTTTGTGTGATTACTTCTTAAAAAAAATGCAAGTAAACTTTGCATGTTTAATCTCATTCTTCTTACCTCACTAACTGGCATTTTATTGATTTCCCCATCTAAGAAGTCATGTTCAGACTCGGTTCCTCTGCAGTTAACCTTGTTTGTTTTTATTTATCAACCACCTAGCAACATCATCTTTAAGGAGCTCTTCTTAACAATTGGTATCCTCCATGCATTTCTGCAGTATTGTGTAGATGTTTCCAGCTACACACAAACTTCTCTTTCTTTTGAACCAATGGCAATTGTCTCAAAACTTGAGAAACTCAGCCTCATGGAAAAGTTCCTTATAGGTGTTTTTCCCTGTCTTATTCCAGGAGTTAGATTTCTTGAAAGTCTTGAAAAATGCAAAAGTTTAGATGAAGGAGAGTTTGATTGCAGCTGGCAATATTTCAGTCATAGTTTTCAACTTGGGCGGGCTAATATTAACTACATGTTTCCTAAACATGTGAGGGTGGAAGGCCAAGACTCCGGAACAGTATTTGGTGACCCTTTGTCCTAGAGCAACCTTTACTAAATTATTGAATCTGATGTGGGAGAAAGCAGTGTAAACATAAGAAATCTCCACAGATTAAAGAATTTGAATTGTACAAGACATTTCCCCTGCTAATATAATGGAAAATGTTGTACAATACATTTTCACATCATGGAAAATAAGAAATGGAGATTCATTTCCAGCTGTAGAAAAAACTTCTTAACTTATAAATTTTGCCATCTCAGTAACTCCTAAGTTATGAAATAATCCGTGGCTTCAATCAACTGTGGTCAACAGCCTGGTAATTTAGCTTCGTTTTTATCATACTCTTGCAAGTCATGTTTAAACAGGTTGTGACATTATATTCTGAAGCTAGTATCTCTGTTTTCCCTGCTTATAAGAATAGGACTATCAGTAAGGGAAATGGACCTATAAAGGTGCGAGCAACCTAGGACGCACACTAGACTATGGATGTGAGCTGGGTGGCCATTTATCTCCATCCACATATTTCTTTACTTTTGTTTTCCTACCCTTCCATGCCAGTTGTTGTCTCTTCTAAATTTTTCTCCCCCACATTAAATTTCTTAGGTCATACATACCACTACTTTTATTGTTAAGGTTTCTGGTTGACTATGGAGGGGAAATAGGGAGTGACGATTAATCGGTATGGGATTTCTTCATGGGGTGATGCTGAGAATGTCCTAGAGTGGGTTGAGGTGCTGAGTATATGACTCTGTGAATATACTTTGTATATTCAGTGAATTGTATGCCCTAAATATGTGACTTCATTGAGCTCCTTGGCAAGACAAATTCTACTTAGGCCCTGGGCTCGGTGGTCAATAATGTCATTAAGTTCACAGTCCTCTGGGATTGACATTCCAGTGATAGAAATGTTAAACAACTTTTAAATGATTTCATTTTGTAATAAATGTTTGAAAGAATATTTGCAGAAGAAAGAATTGTAAGGAGCTTATTTTGTTTAAGGTGAAATTTTTAGGAGAGGTCTCTCTGAGTAGAAAATGTTTCAGGTGAACCTGCATGGTGGGGGAGACACCAGATATGTGACGATTTGGGGCAAGAACAGGAACATGTTGGGTAAAATTCCAGTGTGGCTGGAGCATAGCAAAGGAGGGCAGAGGTTGCATCATGCAGGTATTGTAGGGCAAAGGAAAGCACTTAAGTTTTGTTGTAATTGCTATGGGATGTGTTGGAAGATTGTAAGTAGCTATAATTTGATTACCAGTTTCAGGAGACTTCAGAAATCAATTAGAAGCCTGTTGCAGTGTTCTAGATAGGAGGTGATGTTTATGTTATGGTGTGAGTAGTAGAGATGAATGATTAGTTTTGGAGGAATAACCCAATGTGTGTGTCTTTTATATTTCCTAGCACAGAGTGGCACACATAATGGACACTTTGTTGAGCAGATGAATGTTTGGAAAGGGCCTTTTGGGAAGAAATGTCCAAACAACAAGAGACCAATGGTTCATTGAACTTTGAGGCCATGAGTTAATGATGTTTGAATTTACCAGTAGTTCATGAAAGATGCTAGTATAAATTGTAGTCCAAATTTATAATATCAATAGAGAGAATATGAAGGTAAATCTCTTGTATTTCACTGTTTATCACTATTCAATGCTGAAAAAGAGAATTTCATTGAGGTTAAAGATGTTGTGCACTGGAGTAGTGGGGTGATTTTACTTTGAAGCTATTCTCTTGTCTGTATTTTGATATCTTCCTGTCATTGCCTTTACTTGACCTGGTGATATTTGTTGAGTTATGTGTACCTTTTCTCAATATCAAAATCCAAAGCTTAGAAGGTATCATTGTAATAATGTTCATTGGGAAGCAGAGAAGAAAACCATGAGATGTAGATTCTAGTCTCTTCATGATCCACCTCATTATTCAGGATATAAGGAGGCCATAGGAATTGCTAAGAATCAGTTTCCACATTTAGGTTTGTTGACTAGAAATTAACTACATCACAATAGGTCTGTGCTTCTTTTCTGGGAAACAGCTGGCATGGAAGAAAAAGAACACGTCCTATGAATGTCAAGTTTATATCCTTGTTTTGCCACTCACTAACTGCAGAACTTGGACAAAACATTTCACTCTTGGACCTGCTGTGCTGAGCTGTAATATGGTGGCACTCATCTGCTCCCTTTGACTATTATTTGTATGAGAGATCACTTCCAGAAAGTAACTCCAAGTATGGTCTCTTGGCTTCCTTTCCCTTTCCTGAGGAAGAAATCATGATGTGTGATTTCAATGCTTATCAGTATTAGAATCGCCATGAAAACATAGAGGAGCAGTAGCTGTGGTAAAAGGTAAAAAGTGGTAAAAGATTCACCAAGGTGCTAAACGGGGCTCTGAGTCCTAGCTTCTCTGTAAGATATGCGAGGATAGCCAAAGTAGCCAAGAATTACTGAGCTGATGGGCTTCTGTGATGATGCTAGGATTGCAACTGCTGGTGAAGATACATAACCTAAGAGAAGTAAAAGTAAAAGCTGGCTATGTTAAAAGGACACTTGGATTAAGGCTACTAAGAATGGAAAAGGACTGACCCTTCATTTAGATTGTAAGTGTTGGACTTAGTTACACTTTGTTTCCTCTCCAAACTGGCACTTTGTTTTCAGCCCTCAAATAAAGAGCAATCATTTGATTCTGTAATGTAAAAACTATTATTGCCCTTAGGAAAAGGATTACTGAACTTTCTGTACCTAGTGTTTATGCCTTTAATAAGCACAGTGTTTCCAAGAGAATTGAATGCCTTTTTGTATTATGCTGCTTTTCTACCACTACATCTGAGTTTTGTACCTTAATGTCTGGGAAACTTGTTTTTATAAATTCACAGAAACCTGACAAACAGTAGGAATTTGTTCTCTGTCCTGAGGAGATGGGCAAATCCCTAAAGAGCTGGTTAGTTTCATACTAACCACTTTGCCGTGAGTCAGGCGCCTTTCTTTTCTACGTAAAAGATTTATAGGGGGAAGTAAGGTTCATGGGAAATACCAGATTCAGGTAAATGGGGCTTTATTAGTAGGCAGCACCACATATAGGTGGTTCATCCATCTATATATGGAAACTCCTTCGTGTTCTAATAGTTGATGGAGATTTATAATTCGCATTACATTTTTATTCTAACTATAGTATATTAAAAGACAAGGGCATAAAAGAACCGATACTCTCCTAGTCACTAAAAACTAAAACTTGAGGAAGAATTTAAGCGTGGAGAGATGTGGCTAGAGAAGAAAAACAAAAGTCAGGTCATATAGGACTTTTTGTCCCAACCTCAAATATTGAAACTTTATTCTTAGGAAACTTCAGAAAGATGGGGGGAAACCAATCATAGGAGGCTTAAAAGCTAGGGAATTACGTTTGCAATTTGTTTTACATAGAATTCTCTTGAGGATCTATGGAAGCTTGGTTTGAAGGGTAAAGCCTTGAACTCCAAAGCAGCTGAGACTACTCCATGGGTGCGCATGCATCAGACACCAGCGCCACCAAACTGCTGGGTATCTGTGAGCCAGACTCAGCACCAAGTGGGAACCCTTTGCCCATAATGTCCTCTAAGGGAAAAAAGGAGGTCAGATGTTTTCCAGCCACCTTCATAACCAAAGACACCAAAACCAAAGACACCAATAGCACTTGCTACAGCTATGGACACCTGCAGGCTTGGCCATTGAGGATCACTGCAGTTTCACCAACATTAACACTAACAGCACAGTTGCACAGATGCTACACTTTTGTGCCTTCCCTGAAACAGGAACTAGCACAATCCACCCTTTCAGCAGCCCTTCTACCCACCCACAAGTGACTGTCTTTACCTACCAAAACCAATTCATAAAGTTAAGAAGAGGTAGCTTCTTCAACACACATGTGGATATTAACACCAGACTACAAAAAGCATGAAAATCAAAGAAACTAGATATCACCAAAGGAAAATCATAACATCTTAGTAACTGATCTCAAAAGAAGTAGACATCTACAAATTGCTAGACAAAGAATTCAGAATGGTTGCTTGAAGGAAGCTGAACAAGTTACAGAGAACACAGACATTTGACAACGAAAGCAAAAGTCACAAAATCAAAAATAAACAAATGGGACTACCTTAAACTAAAACCATCCTGCACAGCAAGGAAACTACTAACAAAATGAAAGAGGAACATAAAGCATGATAGAAAATATTTGTAAATCACCTAGCTGATAAGGGTTTAATACCCAAATATAAAAATAAATTATATAATTCAAGAGCAAAAAATATCCAAGTAATTTGATTTAAAAAATGGGTAAAGTACTTGAATAGATATTTTTTAGAGAAGATATATGAGTGGCCAAAAGGTACTTGAGAAGGTGCTCAACACCACAGAAACCTCAGGGTACAGGAAGTCAAAACCACAATGAGGTGTCATTTACACCTCTTAGAATGGTTATCATCGTAAGACAAGAGATAACCAATGTTGGGAGCACATGGACACAAGGGAATCTTTATACACTGTTGGTAGGAATGTAAATTGGTCTGATCATTATGGAAAAGAGTATGGAAGTACCTCAAAAATTTTTTAAAATGCAATTTAATTGAGCAGTTCATCTTTTAAAAAAAATAGAATGACCTTATGATTCAGCAATCCCAACTTCTGTGTAATAGGTGAAGAAAATCAATGACTCAAAGAAAATCAGTGACTATATGCACCCCTATGATCATTGCAATATTATTCCCAAATAGTCAAGTTGTGGAAACAACCTAAGTGCTCATTGGTGGATGACTGAATAAATCAAATGTAGTATACAGTAGAATATTTCAACCATAAAGAGAAGGAACTCACGATTTGGATATTCATGATATCATAGAGGGCATTTTGTTAAGTGAAACAGGCCAGACATAGAAAGACAAATACTGTGTGGCATCATTTTCAAGTGAAATCTGAAAAGAAAAATAGTCAAAATTGAAGCCATAGAGACAGTAGAATGGTGGTTACCAATGGATGGGTAGGTAGGGAATATGTTGATAAAGGGAACAATCAATTTTTAATCACAAGATGAATAATGTCTGAGGACCCAATGTACAGCATAGTGACTATAGTTAATAATACTGTATTGTATACTTGAAATTTGCTAGGAATGTGCATCTTTAGCATTCTTGTCACAATATAAAAAAATAAGCATATGTGAGGTCATGGATGTGTTAATTCAATTATGGTAATGGTTTCACAGTGTATATGTTTATCAAATCATTGTGTTGTATGCTAACTGTATTTGTCTGTTGTACCAATAACATTGGAAAGAAAAGAAGCATTTTTGTGTAACATTTTCAGGGGTGTTCACTTTGGTTGTGAAGAACCTGTAGCTCCTAGACAGACTTGCTTTTCCATTCACCTTCAGAATTGCTTTGCCATCATTCAGAAATGCTTTTCAGAAGTTCCTTCCAGTGAAATACTAACTTTTGTTGAGACACAATGCAATACCCATGAATAAACCATAAAAATAACAGTAAATTTTAAGAGTGAAAAAGTGTGGTAGATATTAATCAAAATCATGTCATCACCATACAATAAACAAATAGTTGAATGCTGTGAATAAATTATTGAGTTGAGGTGGTAGAAGTTGAGTAGTGGGTCCAAAACTATATAAGAATTCTTTTCTTTACAGTTAGTTAATGAGACATTATCTATCAATGAACACTATTTTATTGACTATGATGAGAAATGTAAGACAACATTTCAAGATGTACCAACAAGCAACATATGGCTGAGAACTGAGTGATGATGGCAATAAATGTATAAGGGGGAAGAAAGCTGTATGGGCTCAAGTGATCTATAATGGGTCCCAGGAGAGTCTGAACAGATGGATAATAAGAAAACACAAAGGTATTGACATGCCAGTTATGTTTTGTGGAAAGGGAAAAAAGAGATTTTGCAATCTGAAATGTAGATTGATGTTCAACGGTAAAGACAATATATCCTAGCTATTTAGAGCTGCTTTTGAGTCTTGAGTTTGAATCTTCCAACAGTCAGCTTCTCACTATTTTTCTTTGGGTAAGAAAGTATCTTTCTAATCCTCAATTTTTTAATCTATAAAATGTGGTTAATAATAATTATTCCTTAGAGGTGTGTTTTAAGGAACATGTACTCTATGTGCCCATAGGTAGCCAGGAATTTTTTTTGATGTGCATGGTAACTTTTTGACAAACTGCCAGAAGTGAGTGATATAGAACAATGTAGAGAATGAACTGAAGAGGTGATGGAGTTACAAAGGAGGAATAGTACTTGTGATGCTATTGGCATTAAATCTACTGTGAATTTAAAAGAAGGTCTAAATTATAATGGTGATAATAAAAATCAAAGCAGCAACAACAGGGGATTATGTTTTGTGCTAAAAAAAAAAAGTAGGATTTCATGACTGAATACTGATAGGGAAGGAAGTAATTCTAAGGAGAAATCTATACATGTAATTGTGAAATTTTCATGTCCTTC
Organism: Galemys pyrenaicus; assembly: GCA_019455555.1. Lineage (NCBI taxonomy): Eukaryota > Metazoa > Chordata > Mammalia > Eulipotyphla > Talpidae > Galemys > Galemys pyrenaicus. Next base: position 1,497,617 of record JAGFMF010011655.1, on the reverse strand, counting down.
CTTTGACTTAAAAAATGGTGCTCCTGTTAAAGTAGAAATAAGAATGTGAGCCAGTTTTAGAGAGGTAGGGTGGAGTTCAGTTTCCATATATTGTTTTGTAGTTAGAAAGTGAAAAAGAAATTGCAAGGTGTAAAAGGGTAAAGAAAATCAGAGAGAGAGCAGCATCTACACCTCATAGTTGGAGGAGTGAGAAGGGTCAGCAAAGGGTTTGTAAAGGAGTCAGGTAAAGGAAAGGCAGGCCTCAGGAAGAACCAAGGCATGTAGGAAAAATGCCCTACAGAAAAGGGTGCTTCCAGCCTAGGGTGTCTGATCTGTAGATAGACATTACAAAGTTACCTGAGGAATGTGCCAAGGTCACTGGATTTAGTGATAAGGAGGGCATTGTTAACCTTCAGAGAGACTGCTTCAGAAATGTGGTGGGTTGGAGAGAGAGGAGGACTGCCAGAGGGGTAGAGAGTAGCAGATGAGAAGTCTAATCTAAAGAAGCAAATTGGATGCAGCAGGAAGGCAGTGAATTTTCAAGGTGAGAGATCACAGGATCTATGGAAGGCAGAAGAGACAGAGCAATTCAATGGGGAACCTTAATGTGCTGGAGAGTCTGGCATTGACAAAGTATTTAGAGCAGGAAGATGATAAAAGAGAAAGGAACTGGGATATCACTATACAGATTAGTAAAGAAGTCAAATAAAAGTGAGTGATTAAAAACAGTTATCTCGAACTGGAATATTCATTGGCTTGGCAAAAATGACATTTGAAAAATGAAATTGGAAATTGTCTCCAAACTGGGGAAGTGAGCAAATAGTAACCAACAAAAGGAAAATGAGGGAAGACCTTCCAGGAAAGAATCAGGATGTTTTAGCAACCTTCAGAATAATAAAAGAACAAGCATCTGCCCAATATTTGTATGGTAAAAATAGTCATGGTCAACTGAAGAACTGTAATAACCCTTCATAATCTATAAGCTCATCAGTAGCACATCAGAGGATATTTAAATATATTAATTAGGGCAACGGCAAATTCAAGGTAACGAGGCGCCAGAAAACAAAGTGGCTTCAGGGATGGACTGTCCTACAGTAAAGAAGACAGAAAAACTATGAGAAATTAAAAAGAAACAAAACACAGTAGGATTCAATTTAGCATCTTCTGACGTCAGTCAATGATCCATAGGATTTCCCAGAAAGAACACTGAAACAGACAGCAAATGCTAAAGAATAATAAAGTTATTTTCAAGCCACTCAATTAAAAAAGTGACACGATAGAATATAAACAGGCAGTGTGTCAGCATTTTATCACCAGATATCTTAGGTTGGTAACCCAACCAACTGAACAAAATGTTAGAATGGGACAGGTTATTGTGAAGGAAAATTGTTCTCCAGCCAAAGCAAATACTCTTAAATGTGACATTTCAGAAAGGCAAGGCTTCCAAAAATAAGAAAAAGAAAGGAAAAAAGAAAAGAAAACCTGATAAAGAATCCTTTACTAATAATGAATGAGAAGACAGAAAAACTCCAGGAAGATGAAGAAAGACAAATAAACCAGAAGACAGATTTATCAATAGTGGTTTAAGAGCACAAGCTGCATTTAAAGAAACTTGTCACCAAATCAGTCTTTGTGCTCAAAGGTCCAAAACCGTAACTGGAAATTAGGAATATTTCCTGTCCTAACTGGCACAGGAGCCCTGTGCAACAGTTTCCCTGTTTACCAAGGGATAGAATTGAAAGAATGCTGATTATGGTCACTGCTAGGTTTGAAGACTGGTGACATTTGACTTTCGGTTCATACATTCATGCGAGATTTCAGACACTGTTGAATCTGAAAGAACATTACTTCAGGAATCAAAAGAATCAGAGACCTCAGCTTTTAGTTTCAAATCTGTGACTACATAGCTTATGACTAGTCATTTGACTTCTCTGTATCTCACCTTCCTCAAGTAGGATAGCACAGGCTAGTTACTGTGTTTCGAAATCCTATGTTTCTCCAAGGGTGGAGTACCACCCTAACAATTGCCTAAATAACCAGGTTAATTTTTGCTAAGTAGCATTAGATATAGAAACATCTATGTTGTGGGTAACATAATCCTTCTAGAAAACAAGAACTTCTTATGGAGAGGGTTTCTGATGCTTAGTGTGGTGGTTGATAGTGACAGTGACTGGGCCCTTACATGTCCCTTAAACTAGGTCACAGAAGGTCTGTTATTAGAGTTCAGGAGAGACTTAGTGCTCAGGGCATGCCAGCCACATGGATGTGGACTGTGGAGTAGATTTCTTTGCCTACCTAGATCTCGGCAGAAGTTACCATGTGCATTGAGGAGGTATCACTGTGACGTGCCCTACTCCTCAGAAAAGGGAGTAATTACCTGACTAAAGACCTTTGCTGTGATGTGCTAGGAGGAGCTACAGAATATTCATATCACATTTTCCTAGAACATCAATTTCTCAGAAATCTTGAAGAAGAGTAAAATGTTTGCATGGTTGTAAAGAGAGCTGCTGAAATAAACCCCACAATGTCTAATGCCTTAATTACACAGGTTTCTTTCTCATCAATATCACTGTGAGATTGCATACACAAGCTTCTACACTTAGTTATCAAAAAGGGGTACAAACTTCATTCCATGTAGTTTATAGTATTCATTTAAAATTTATGTACGCATTTATTATATATATGTGTGTGTTGATGAAATAAATTAGTGAGTGAAAGAAATCTTTGAAGTAATCAGCACCTGTCTCTTCATAATTAGTGGACAAAAGCCCTCTCTGCAAATAAAATCCCTTGACCAGCTTGTGAGTTATCATTCTGATACCTGGAATTCCATCTTTGGAGACTCACTGTAGTTAAATATGTTTATTTTTAGGAATCCTACTGAGGGGGTTAAGCTTAGCAGATACTGATATCTAATGAAGGCTTAACCTAGAAGTTAAAGGATCGTGGATAGGCTGAACAGGACTGTTGGCAAGGGAAAAGAAAAGTCTAGTAGGCCTTAGGCAGTGTGCTTAGGCATTCAGATAGCAATCTAAAACTCTTCTTTGGACCATGTTAACAATGTCAGTTCTAGGGCCCAAATGCCAGATCCTGATTGGGCAGTTCTAGAATGGAAATAGGAATTTATCATTTTAAACTGCTTGCTATATGATTCTGAAGCATGTGTTTCAAGGAACATACTTTGAGGATAGTGCTAATATTATAACATTTTTAAAATGGTTCACAATTGCTGAGTACTTACTATGTAATTGCAAGGGCTTTTCATGTTTTAATCATCACAATATATTATTATTAGCAAACCCATTTTACAGAGAAGAGACCTGAGACATAGAATAGTTAAATAACTAGCCCAAAGTCATCAACTGGTAAAAAAAAAGAGAGAAAATGACAAGAAAGACCAGCGTTGGGAAAGCTGTCAGACCATGATGTAAGTCTAACCTAAGTAAAGGATAGGGAGAAGGGAAAGATTGAGTATAAATTTCTTAGGTGACAGTCTATGTCTAAGCTATGTTAGGCAAATTTCTGGGGAGTCTTTGCGACAAAGTCACCCTTCAGTGGAGTCCCATGTCCCCCTAGAATGGGTTTGACATACTACCCTCCCATGTTGTGTTGGCTGAGAAAAGACAAAGAATACAAGACTTTGGTGTGAACATGATGATAGATTTCAGAGCGCAATTCTTGGGGCCACTGGCCATGTATGCTCCCTACAAGTGGCAATCAGAGAGATGTGTTCTAATGGCTGCCATACCATACTGGCAACTGTGACACAGTCATTTGTCACCATGAATTGTGGATTTTACCAACCACCTTCATGCTCAAAAATATTCAGTGATTTTCAGGGAAATAGAGCCTAAAATGCTTCTTCTTCAGTTTCCCTTTACCATTATCAGTAGACATTCATTTGTATGTTCAACAAATACTATGCACACATAGTGTCTTAGGAGATAGGGATGTATTCATTCACAGTTAACATTTATTGAGACCCATCATCTGCCAGCACTGTTTAGGGAGAGGAGATTCAATAGGAAACACATTTCCTGCTTCATTGAGAGTAGGAAATAAACAATAAATATAGAATAAGCCAGGTGATATGCTTATAAAGAAGAAACATAAAGGACCTTAGAGGGAACAGAGAATGATGGGAAAGTATGGATTAATTAGACCATTAAGGAAGATTGTTTTCAGTAAGGTGATATTTGGGTAGAGAACTAAAGGAAAAGAGGAAATATGTCTTGCAGGAATCTGGGGACAGATTGACCTAAGCATAAAAGAACAGCAACATATTCTTGGCAAAAGAACAAATAGTAAATATATACTGCAGCAGAGCAAAAGGGGAGACTACTAGAAGATCTGACAGGTACAGTGGTGTAGAGATGGATTAGATCATAGATGGCTTTGAAAGTCACAAAAAGAATTCAGAGCTATATACTGAGTAAGGTAAGAAAGTATTAGAGTATTTTGCAGAAGAAGGGCAAAGCATTATCAAAATTTTTAAAGGTCGCTCTGGTTCTTGTAGAGAATAGGCTAGAAGAGAGCAAAGATGGAATTTGGGAATCTAATGGCAGGATTATTTACTGTTCCTAAAGAGTGATTATGATGACTGTACCTGACTTGTAGTGAAGACGTATGAAGTTACTTATGGAGTGAGTGTAGATAGAGGAGAGGCCCAAAGATTAAACCCGACTTCTTGACCTTCAAGATTGTAAGGACTAATAAACGAGACTGAGAGCAGCCTGTGTGGTTGTCAGAAAGCCAAGAGAACGTGGAGTCCAGGAGGCAAGGAAAAGAAACATGTTGTGGAGGAAGCAATGATCAGTGCTGTCAATGACCAAGGACTAGATTGTCTGTTGAGTTTGGCAGTGAGGAGTCATTAGTGACCTTGATAAGAGCAGTTTCAAGGAATGGTGGGGAAGAAGACCTGACTGAGCTACATAGAAGAGAAACTAGGAGAGCAGGAAATAGAGCCACCAAAAACAGAGGCCCTTTCAATGAATTTTGCAGTAATGGGAAGTAACAACTAAGAAAGATACACAGACAGGAAGTTTATGCTCATTGGTCTGGTATGAGAAAGATGCAATAGCGTTTAAAAAAAATTGATAATGCAGGAGTTGGTCAGCAACAGAGGAACAACTAACTAAGCAAAATGATTTCAGATTGTAGTAAGTTCCATGAGGAAACCAAGGAGTTGTGGTGTCCAGGGAAGCATTAGGATCTTACTTTAGATGAAGTGGCTCAAAGAAGGCCTTTCTGATATGTTAGCGCTGAGATCTGAAGATTTTTTTCCCTGTGTGGAGGGTGGTAGGGTGGTGGGGACGTGGGTAGGAGGAGGACTGCAAAGGGAAGGAAGAGAAAATTAGCAGAGGAAATAGAAAGTTCAAATGACCTAGCAAGGCTTGGAGATTTGGGGTGTTGGGAAAAGGCCTGTGTGGCTGAAGAAATGTGAGCAATGGAGATAGCTAAGGCTGAAGAAGGGCAGGTTCCCAATCTTGTCACTGTGGGCTGGGAGAAGTGTGCCTTTTATTGTGAGTGCAAAGGATAATCCCTGGAGAAATTTGAACAGGAGACTATTTTAATATGATCATTAATAACATTGTTAATTATAATTTTATCATCTTACATTTTAAAGTGCTTATGGTTTATAAGTGCTAAATCTCATAAATGGAGACTCACAGACTTCAAGTCATTTGCTTGAGGTCTTAGCACAGGCACTAAGCTCAGTGGGAAGCACAGAGTTCAGACTCAAATCCCATTCTAACATCTGCAAAAACTGATTTTTTTTTCCCCCTACCAGTTCATAATCTGCTGTTCTACCCCTTGCCCTTATCCCTCACTGCTGCAGCTTCATAGAGGCTTTCTATTACTGTCCTATTATTCTTTTGTTCTTGAACAGATCAGGATTAGTCCTAATCATTTCTAATTTTTGCCTTCTGACACCCACCAAGACAGACAGATTGCTTTTCTTCTCTCAGCTTCTCTCACCATCCTTATCCTCAACTCCTGTTGATATTGCTGTCAGTTGCCCTTTATTTAATGTGATTATCAGGGCTTCTCTGAGGCCATAGACCTTATCTTACACTTTTGATTAATCTCACTGTGTGTAGACTAGGGAATATCATATTCAGATAAATGAAGTCATGTGTTTCAAAGGTCAAAAGTTGTTTTCATTTGGAACTATAGAATTTGCTCCTGTTGTATTCTGACCAAAGTCAATGAAGCAGTCACACATCTCAGAATTTCTGGTGAAGGTGGTACTCAAACTGCTGGAAGGCACTGCACGTGTCAGAGCCATGTTCTGCAAGACACTGGAAATGTTTATTTTTGCAGGAAAGTTTTTCAAATTTGTTTCATTATATGAGAAACCAGAAACTTAAAAAGTACCTACAGTTGGAAAGAAATTTTTTTTAAAGATTTATTTATTTATGCATACAAGGGCTAAGGTACAGGCCAGAGTGGCGGGAGGTGAGAGGATTGGCCAGAGACAGAGTGGGGAGCAGAACAGGCAGATCGACTGAAGTACACTGCTGAGGGGAGCAGTGGGCGATGCAGGAGAGGTCTGCTGTGCCATTTGGGTCTCATCCTTTACCCGGGATAGAACTGGCACTGCTGTGCCACAGATGTTTCACAGTGCAGCGCTCAACCCGCTGTGCCACCGGGGAGGCCCGAAAAGAATTTTTAATGACAAACTTACTTTTATTGAAAGGTGAAAAAAATATGAATCTTCAAGAAGAATCAATAATATGTTATGTCAGATATAAAAACTGGGTTACTACAGACCAATGTATTTGATTACAATCAGTAAGATTTGCAATTGAGACATATAAATTATATTTTAAAAGCTAGTAACATAGTTCTTCACTTGAATTGATTCAATTTTCAGGTTAATTTGCCAGACAATTTGATCATTAGGCTTTGTATAATTTAATGAGAAAAAGGAGCTTCTTATTAAGATATCTGAAATACACAAAGAACTTCCATGTTAAAGACCACATTTGAATCAATGTAGCATTAAGAAAAGCTTCTTTTGAAATTATTTGTTTTAAAATATAAAAAGCATTTACTATAACTTAAGATGCAAATATAAACATCTACTTCAGTTCTTCGTGTAGACATGGGCTGATCTAAATGACTTAGGGACGATGTAGGATTTACCTGTAAGCTGACTGAAAATGTACCATTGAAAATGTACCTCAAATGACCCCAATTATTAAGGTGACCCCAAATATGAGAGCTGAGAGTCCATCCTTCACCATTTCTACTATGGAAATGGGCCTAAGTAAATCAAATTTCCCTAGTAGTTTATTTATTTCCAATGACCTGCAGCCATATAGAAACAATATTATTATAGTGGCTTTATTCATTGCAGAAAATGTTTAAGTTGTTAAAGATTTAGTACAAGATATGACCATCTACACTAGATTGTTCAGTTTATATGCAGAGATTATTGAAAGCTTATTTTCATATGGGCCGTAAAATGAGCACTGCATGAAATTCATCTGTAATGTAATTTTTTATCACTGTATGTGAGAATGATTGTTTGTTTTGCATGTAAAGGTCTGACTTCATGAAGTAAAAAAGAACACCTAGTCTTAAAATGGAAAATGCTGTATGAGTTAAGATAGAAGAATTTACTGTGCACAGATTATAAAACTAACTTTCATGGTAAGTTAGATCATTAGATCATATTTTTACACTACTAAATCCTAGTAATACAAAAAAAATCTGTCAGGAAATCCACAAATGATTCAACAGCAAGTTCAGACTTGGAAACAAAAAGAATTACCTATGCCCACCTGTATCAGCTTAGCTATAATTATGTAGATAAAATTATGTGTAATTTTTTTCATTCCATAACCATTTATTCAATTCAATAGTTATACCAGAGAGGCTGCCATGTACAAAGCAGTTTTAAGCACTGCTGGAGAGGCACAGATATGTAGATACGGTTCCTGTACTTAAGCGGTGTACCATCTGGTGATGGACAAGCACACAGTTAAGTCTAATATAGGTCTGACTATGACAAGTGCCATATGATGTGATGGCATAAAAGTAAGTGTCAATAATTTTGTTCTGAGGATTCTGGAAGACTCACTAGAGTTGATTGGTGAGTAGAACTTCTATAGGTTAAAGGGAACTGAAGAGCATTCCAAGTAAAGAAGCAACATGATGGAGAGTATTTAAATTTGGCTGGAACAAGACTCTTGATAGAGAATGCTTAGAAAAGAATTTGTGTAGGTGGTGGTTGCAGCTGGAAGATACAGGAGCTAAGACTGAAGTGAAGACCAGTGAAGCATTAACGAGACTGGAACTAAAATATTGATGATGGGAATGGCAATGATGCTGTGACTTTGAGAGACTTGTGATTCAACCTTGATCGTGTTCTTTTCATGTGCTAAAATTAAGTCCTGGTGATTTTCTGTTCATCCTTCAAAATTCAGCTCCAATAAACACCTGCATATGAAGCCTTCCTCCACCATCTCAGATGGCATCTGTCCCTCCATCCTTGTTGCCTCTATAGCATTTGGATCAAATTATACTGGGAGTTCTTATACGATATAGTCCGTATGAGCAGCTGGTTGGAGGAAGGACTTTAATTTGGACCCACTGTTTGCAAAGGTAGTTTTAGGTGAAGTGGGCAGCAGGCATTTGGAATTTCCATCTGTAGCTCAGGAAGAACATAAGGTTTAAGGTAAAGATTTGGAAAGAATATCCCACAGAAATGGCCATTTAGACAGATTTAGACAAAATTTGGGGAAAAATCGTTATTTTTTTCATTTTAATACATGTTGAGTTTCAGAAGTCTGTAAGATGTTCATATTTTATTTTTTAATCAGCACTAGCTATGGACTTAGGTCTTTGTTGAACTTACAATCTAGATAAATAAGACTAAAAATAAAGTATGCCATTTGGTGGTAGGCTCAAGGTTCTTACTGAGGAAGTTTAAAATATGATAATAGGAATTATTTTAATGAACCCCTTTTCTAAAATATTCTAGATGTCACTATTTTAATAGAACAATTAAATTCCTTACTGGCATATACTACTCAGGAAACTATAGATCATAATTATTTGCAGAAGGATATTGCTTATGTGAAAATTAACCATTAGCTTTCAATTGTAAGTCAGTTCATGATTGAATAAATTTTCTCATAAAGATAAACCCAAGTGTGTGTTGAAAGCAGTCATTGATTCTCCCAAGGCCATATCACTAAGTCAGCCCAGAGAAAAAGTAGATGTTCAAAATGATGTCCTAGAAGGCACAATTGATGAGTCTATGGGGAAAAAATTGTGAAGACTTACAACTTATTTAAAATTTTAAGAAAAAGATATAGAATTTATTTTGCAGTTGTCTATACTCGAGAAGCTGTTCAGAGATTTTTTTCTAGAGAGAAAAAGAAGTATGTCTTTGCTCTTGTCACTTGTTACAAGCATTGATAGGTTTGGAATTAGGATGTCTTTTTCCATGTTGCCTTCTTCATGAGAGAGGAGGAAAGTTTTATGGGTGAAGGACTGTATAAAGCAGAATCTACAGATGAAGAAGGGAAGATGAGAGAGACTGAACAAAGTGACATAGGAATAAAAACCCTTGATTAAGTTCAAGAAATTGGGAATAATATTAGGAATAAATGGAAGAGGAGCAGAGGCATGAAAGGGATGAACATGTAGGCAAAGAGTTCTGGTAAAGAAAACTGAGCCTGAGGTGATGAGAGGGAAACAAAACAGGGCGAGAGTAGGTAGCAGCATCGAAAGTAAATATTACTGTTGACCAATCTGTATTCATAGAGTCTTTAGTCTTTGAGATGCATTAGTCTTTGAGATGATGATGATGAAGATGGCAAAAAACGAAACAAGGCTCAGAGAAAAACAGACTTTGATGATGAGTTTTTTTAGTGATCTGTAAGTAGTTTAAAAATGATGAAAGAGTATGAAAATTATAGGGATTCAAAGGAAGAGAAGAAATTGGGGTGAGCAAGAGACAAAGGGATTAATTAAAAATAGAGTGAGGAGGTTGACTGGTAGTTGTGTTTGGTTTCCTTCTGTCTGGTTTTCTGCAACACGGTCAGACCCTTTGGCTGACACCCATCAGACAACTTCAGAGGAACCAAGAAGGACCTTAAAATAGAAGACCAGCAAATTGCCTTATGACTTTATAAGAGTACAGGATTTTAAACTGAGAGCAAATTTGGGTAAAATCGGTCACTGTACCCTGCCTTGGCCATGCCTCTCAGAGTCTGCACTGTGCCAAGACTGTCCTGTCCCCGGGTTCCACGGTGCAAAGTAACTGTAGTTTCACTTCTTTCTCACCCGCTCAAGAAAGCTTATCAAGGTGCAGATGAGAGCGCAGAGGGTGCTGTTGCATCTCCTCTCATTCATTCAAACTACTAGCACGCATGCAGCAGACACCAAGAGAAAGAGAATGTCCAAAGCTGTGGGTTAAGGGGATAATGTAGTATCAGGGAAATAGAGGAGTTTTATGTTTCAGAAATTTCAGATTAAAACAAAAGGAGGAATCCTGTGCAGCCCCCACTCATGACCACCTCACATGAGGAAGTCGTTCAACGAAGTGAGTCCTGAGAGGTAAAAGTGTGTTGCAAGAGAGAGACCTTGGAGGGGGTGTGAAAGTGGGAGGACTCAGAAGATGGTTTTTGCTCATAAACAAAGTACTCAGAGAAGTAGTGGGGAACCCGATTACTTGGGAGCAGACATGAGCTCACTGCTCTGATCTGTCAGTGTCCCACTGTTAGGCAGAGAGCAGGCATCACCCCAAGACCTGAAGGTCAAACCAGTGGTGAGGCCAAGTTGTAGGGTGGTCCCTAAAAGCAATCTTTTTTCTTTTTGGTGACAAAAGACTTGTAGATTAGATATACCAGTGCCCCCCCCCCCCTCCCCCGTCTCTTTTTCAACTTATGAAAGCTTTTGGGCAATGTGTATTTTAAAGTCTGTAAATACCACTCAATCGGAGGGGATTTTCCACAAGGACTTGCAAAAATGCAGATTACACTGTAAAAATGCTTTTCAGTCAATAAAAGACCTTTTTTTACTGAGCAAATTTCTTTATGATGTTTAACTTTGGTTCAGGTCCTGTTTCTAAGAAGTGAGTTTGGTGGAGCAAGAAGGAAAAACAATGAGGAAAGAAGAAAACCCCTAGATAGCCATTTAAAACCCTACAATCAGACCTTGTTTATGTGATATGGACTGAGAGCGTTCTCTTAAAAAATGCATTCGATTAAGAAAATACTTTGAGAACCTAATAATAGGTCCCTGAAACTTGAGATCCACCTCTCATCTTTCTAACTCTTGGGAACACAGTTAATAAGAACATATGTTTTTAATACACTGATTCTTAGCAACAAAGTAGTTCTTTAATTAGTACAAAACTTGAATAATGCATTGCTTATTATTGTGCATGGCACATAACATTCAGTAACTTGTGCTGGCAGATTCGTTTACATATGTCACCGCTGTACCTGTAATTTAGTTTAATGCCAGGTCAGTGTGCCAAGTGTGTGTGTGTGTGTGTGTGTGTGTGTGTTAAAGCTTTCCCCAGTGGTTGTTTCACGGGGTTCACAATAGTAACTAACACAGTGTCTTTACTAGGAAATCATAAGCCAAAGTGTCCTTTGCAGGCATTTACAATATTCTTCCCCCACACTAGGACGTTGAGTGGCTCTCTCTTAGAGAACTTAATGTGATCTTAAACAATGTGAAATGCTGGCTGAAGGTAGTCATTTGTCCATCATTTTGCTAGAAAAGTGCAGTCTTTTAAGTGAATGAAATCAAACTAACGCCCAGGACTTCAAATAAACCTACAAGATCCAGGCAGAAGGTTAATTCATAGGCAAGAACAGACGCAGACGCTCAGGCAAATCTTTTTTGGTTTTAACTTTTCTAATTTCTCACGTCATGGGTACAGCTTTCCGATCCAGGGAATCATTTCTTGGCAAAGAAGTCCATTTTTTCTCGTGTGGCTAACATGCCCAAAAGGAGGATGTCCGAAAATGAAGGTGTGCCAGGCCTTTTCTACATCAGTCTCAAAGTTGTCTTGTCTCTACAGGTGTTGTGGCTGGAAGCCTCGAATGAAAAAGGACTCCAAAAAAATGAGGCAACCTCAGCTCACAACTATTTAAAACCACTCTCCTCTCTGCCGATGAACTGTCAGTGGGAAGTGTATAGTTGATTCCTTCACTCTACACTGGATTTAAATGGGCAGATAGCAGCAGGATTTGCAAAGTTTTTCATCATGACTTAAGTCCCTAAGCTTTAGAGTATTTTGTTTGTCTGAATATCTAACCAGCCCAAACTTTAGCTATCAATATTAAAATGGAGAATTCCTTCCTTTGGCATTCACAAGCATAACATGCATAATCCTTTATCTCTGGCAAAGCTATTAGTTTTTTGGCCTTTGGCTGGTCGATGTATACAGTATCTATAGTTATTGCATGCAAGTGTTCTCAACTGACTAGCAAACCCTTTGATCAAACCAGCTAAACTTGATTTTCCAGATTATTCAGGAGACAAGGCACACATCTATCAGCTTTACAAGTCCTGGCAAGCCATCAAGACCCCATGCTCCCCCACTCCCTTCTTCTGAATCAAAGGTAAACAGGGAGCCAGCCCTCATTTAAATATGTAGCATCAGGATCTTGCCTTGACTTTCACAGTTGTAGCAGCAAAAGAAAAACAACAGTCGAAGTAAGAAAAAGGTTTCCTTGGCAAGGATGCCAAACTAAATAATGACACCCAAAGCAAAAACATGCTTCACTGAAACTCGACTTTAGTCAATTCAGCCTACTTAAAACAAAGCTTTTCTTGTGATTTCAAAAGTGAACATTGTACTTTGCTCTGGCAGCCATTTATATGTTTTTGAATGATCCAATTATGCATAAATCCCCGGCCTACAGACCTTTCAGCACCTCAATCCATGAGTGATTTGAAAACATGACTGCAAATTTCTCTATACAGTACCTACCCTTTTTCTTCCTCTTAACCTTTTAAAATGTACACTTCGAGTGACAATGTTTTGACATATATTGTCATTGTATATTTTCTCTCTTTCTTTTACTTTGGAAATATATACGGGAGATCAAGGTCTCTATATCCTGCTCCCTGGGAGCTCACATCCTTCATCACCCCACCATCCATTTCTTCCTTCATTGATGCCAGCATCCTATTGCCTTCGCTGGGGCAGAATTAATTAAAGATGCCTTAGGGGCCTCCCCTGGTGGCGCAGTGGGTTAAGCAACGCACTACGAAGCAGATCGCAGCCACTGCAACACGAGTTCGATCCCTGCTGCCGGCCAGGGGGGGGGGACCCACATGGTGCGGCAGACCTCTCCTGCTGTGCCCGCTGCTCCCCTCAGCAGTGTACTTCTGTTNATCTGCCTGTTCTGCTCCCCGCTCTCTGTGGTGAATCCTCTCACCCCCCCACACCTCTGGCCTGTGCCCCAGTGCTTGTATGCATAAATAAATAAATCTTTAAAAAAAAAAAAGATGCCTTATATGTCCATTATTACCTGTGCTATTTATATGAGGGAGACAACAAAAAAAAGTCAGAGTGACTTGTGTTTTTTGATCAGTGCTTAGCAGTGAGTAGCTGATGGAATTAGAGTATAATTACTACAAGCCCAAGAACACGTGGAGGCTGCTTGGAAGGGACTAAATATGCCGAGGAAGGTTCTATCAGCCCTCTTTTCTTTGGCGTTCAGAGCTAGTAAAAGTGTCCTTCCAGAGGCAGTTGTTTTTGGTATATCCTGAATTGGGTCCCAGAGAAGTTGTCAGGTGACTGTTCTCTTTCAAAATTAGAGCGATGTCCTTATCATTTTGGCTAAATTCCTAAAATGTAACATCATATTCTGTGTCTCAGGTGTTCCACTGATGGAAGTGGACACTTTCCTCGCTCTCACTACAGCATCATCTCTGTTAACTCTTTTGTTTGGCACTGCACGGAAAACTGACTGAGGCTGCCTGTCACCCCGGGGTTGTGCAGGTGTGAGTGACAAGCTTGGTGAAGTCAGGAATGACAGGTTCTACCAGGGCAGATGCTCTGAGGGGACTGCAAAAATTAGGAGGCAGGACCACCTCAATGTCTCCCTGTAGCCATAATATCTCTCTCTCTCTTTTTTAAAGATTTATTTGTTTATGCATATAAGAGCTGGGGTTCAGGCCAGAGTCGCAGGAGGTGAGAGAATCCATCAGAGACAGAGCGGGGAGCAGAACAGGCAGCTCAACTTAAATGCACTGCTGAGGGGAGCAGCGGGCGAGGCAGGAAAGGTCTCCCGTGCCATGTGGGTCCCCTCCCTGGCCAGGGATCGAACTCACGCTGCTGTGCTTACGCGGATGCTTCACCGTGTCACTCAACCTGCTGCACCATCAGGGAGGCTCTGTAGCCATAATTTCTTAAAGCCATCTTGGGTGAGGGTAAGTCTACATACCATCGTGGGACTACCATGAAAGTCCAAAAATTGTAGCTGTTGTTGCGAAGACCAACCTTTAAGAAGAAATAGACAACTACATTTTGAGCTTGATAATTATTACGGATTTCATGTGTTGACATGTTGTTATTGTGTGTGTATGTGTTTATGTGAAACTACACCCTCCTGTTTTTTTTCTCCTATCCCTTTGACAACTTGTCCTCAGTCTCCTTTGCTCGTACTTTTCATTCTAGATATGCTAGCTAGATAACATTATCTATCAGCACAGTTTTAATTGCCTACTATGTAGAGAGGATTCTCAAATCTAAATGTCAAACAACATCATTCATTAGGGTTTCAAAGTCACATAGCCAAAGAATTACCAACAAGCTGCTTTTGCTTTTGGAAGTGTGTCCCCCCCCCCCCACCAATCCCCCTAGATAACTTAAATTCCATCTGTCCCCATGTGTGCTCAGAGACTCTACCCCTTCTGCCTTGTGACCTGTAACCCAGGATTAGCATCACCCTTCCATGTTTGTTCAAGCCACAAACCTAGAGTCCTTCTGCTCCTTCCCTTCCTTTATTTCACACATCTAATTACACCAGGTTGTACTGATTCAGCTTCTCCAGAATCACTTGAATCGGTCTACCCATTTCACTCCATCTTACCTGGCACTTTCAGCACACAGGCCTGTAGCCTCTTCTACCTGGACTATTAGCTGATCTCTTTGTTCTTAGTCTTGGAGACTGGCTTTTCTGAATTATAACTGGAACCTGCCATTTTCCTGCCTTAAAACCATCAATAATTCCCTCTTGTTCTTAGGATAAAATCTGAACATTTTAACATGCCTTACAAAGCCTGTATGTATATAACTATATAAAAAGTTACATACAGAATGTGTTCCTAGACTTTTCCTGTGCCGTTGATCTAGCGCTTTATCCTTCACCTCTTGAATGCCACCCTTGAGATACTTTCTTTTATTCTCAATATTTCTTCATGCTGTTTGTTGTTCTTTGTCTGGTGGGTTTGCTCCTCTAATATGTGGAGGATACCACTCAGCCTTTAAGTCCTGTATAGAAGTCTTCTGTAATACATCCACTCTGGGTTATAGCGCCTCCTGTTGTCCCTCTCTACCTCTGCACATCATACCCATTTATCTCTGTGTATATGATTGTCTGCTGGGAGTTCCTTCTTTTCACTTTCCTTCATTGTGATGTCAGTGATTTCTCGAATATTCAGTATGTACTAGGCAGTCAACAAATATTTGGGAAGATAAAACACAAATGAATACATCAAAACAGGATCCATCAACATCAGAAGGGCTCATCTCACTGGGCAAGACAAGTAATATTTCTCCTTTAACCCGAAATCTGGTGCTGGTAGAATTGTATTAAATTCTACAGGGAAAGGAGTTCAGTTCATAATGGCAGGACTTGCAAAATTCGTAAAGATCATCTTCCTTTTAGAACTGAAATAACAAAGATCAAGAAGCAGGATAATCACCTCATATCCCCTTTTTTAACGCTTTTAAACTTTTGTCACTTTGTTATGTATGAAATAGTAGCCTGTTTGGGGGGTTTGGTTGTTTTAATTTGCATTTCCCTGAAAACTTCTGAGTTGAACATATTTCTAATATTTGTTCATCAGTGGGAGGTTTTTCTTTATTCAGCTATTTATATCCTTTGTCCATTTTTTATTTGATCATTTTTCTCTTTTAAATAGTTTTAGGAATTATGTATACATTCTGTGTACTAATTTTTAGTAATTCATGTAACTTGGGAATATACACTGAATTTGAAAATTTCACATGGCAAAGGAAGTACTTAAGAGGATCATTCATATACTGCCATTTGTAAAGGAACAGAAATGGAAATGCCTAAATGTACATTAGTAAAGGATCAAATCATTAAGTTATGCTGTATTCACATAATGGAAATAGAAGCTTACGTGAATAAACTGACTTTTCGTGCTATCAACATGGATGATGTCAGAAAACAGGTTGACCAAAAATAAAAAGCAAACAACAAATCAGTGCACACAATATTCTATATACTTCACTTTGACAGTTTCACAAGAACCGTTATAAGTATATACATATAAGGCAAATTCAAATGACACACTGAAAAACAGTGTTTTCTTCTAAACTGGGTTGCAATGCTTTTCTTCTTTAAAAGAGAATTGTAGAAAATGCAGGAAAATTAACACATGCTTATTATGAGTTGTGGAAAAATAGATGCTGTTACATTATTCTCTATGTTGTTTGCATCTGCTCAACATGCTTAAAAAATGGCAACAAGTTATATCATAGCCTTATTCCCAGCAGAAGTGACAAAATGTGTACTACTTGAGATCTAGAAAATAGGATGCATTTGAGGAACTTAGAGAAGGATTAAAGGGATCTAGTGAAGGAGGTAAGCTAGCTGACCCAGAGTTGGGGGAAAGATTGGAGGCTTGTTTTTCTCCTGAAAGGAGAATGTTTGATTAAATCTTTATAACGCATAATAAACTGTAAGAACTGAAAAGTGACTCAAAGTTCATCTAACCCAACTCCATTTTAGTCAGAGAAAAATAAGGTTCAGAAAAGTTATAAGTTAAAGTGTAAAGAAATAGGATGGCCACTTACACAAGTACATTAGATGTAAGAATCAAGTCAATCAATATAGTTACATTGACTAACTTAAATGCTGTTACAACTGATTATGTAACAGGGTGGTCCCCAAGAAAAGGGGAGTTCCAAAATCCCTGTCTGACCCTAAGTGAGGTGGAGCTGAGCAAAGATTAAAAAAAAAAATAAAAAATAAAAACAGAAGGAAGGGAGGAAAAAAAAAAAAGCAGAATAAAAAGCAGCAAGGAGACTTGGAGGAGTCACATGGAGCAGAGAGACATGTAAAAAAACCACATTTGCTTCTTGATATTAAATTAGTTAAAACAAATATAAGTAAAAGACCCATAGAATAGTTAACAATAGCAGCTTTCATCTTAATTTTAATTTTGCTCTTTCCCCCCCAAATTTGTCTAACTCTAACCCTTTTCTATGGGTCTCCTCTAAAAAGTCCTTTAAACTTGTCGCAAGCTTTTGGGCCTTATTTTGGGCCAATCCTGTTTGGCTAAACTTTTATCCTCAAAAAAATAAGAAACTTTAAATACTTAACATAGTAACTATATATTCTTTGTCTTTTCTGTATTATTCCCTAATTATATTAAAGTTCCTTTCCATTAAAAGCCTTATATGTTTGTCTTAATGCCGCAAATAGCAGAACCCATTTAGAGAGGGCAAGTTTGGAGGTTCTAAGGTGTCCCTCTCCTTGCCCTGTAACAATTATACTAGAACAATAGAGGGATTTTGAGAGAATGCTAAAGAGGAGAGATACATTTTGACCAGAGGTAAGAATACTTTCTGACTAGTGGGCTATAACAATCTAGACTACTTGTCATCAAGCAAGTAACATCAAGTAGACATTTGCCTGTGATATGAGCCATTTAGAATGGAGAGACATAGAACATTGGAGTTAAACTACCTCACAATTGGTCCTGGGTTGGTCCTGCTTGCTGGCTGATTAATATCTTGCAAAAGCCCTCTGGTATTTTATGGCTCCAATAAAGTCCAAGGCTGAGCGATAACTGAGTGCTTATGTGAAGAGCTACAATAGGTGACCTTTGGTCATCATTACTGAGGTAGATTCCTGTCCCTGTGATTTTTCACAATGATTCTTCTGCATGGGCAAGTTGTGAGACCTGGACAGTACCGATGACATCCATCTTTATCTCATTGACATCTACAGCTACCTTAGGTAACTGTCAGGGCCAACACCATGTAAAGGTAAAGGAGGCCACATAAACTACTGTCCAAATGAGCTCATCCATCTGCTCTTGTATCATGACTGACCTCACATTCCTGCAGTCAGAGATAAGGCCCATGGACACCTGAGGGGCTTGGTGTTCCCTTTAGCACGCACATGTGGCACTGGTCAGAGAAGAGGTTCTTATGAAGGTAACTCCAAGAGCCTTCTCCACAGCATGTCAATACGATGACTAATACTATGATCATTACTATAATGAGTCAGATTAGCTAATAACATCTGTAAAAGGAATAGGGAGCTTTGTTGTCGAAGAGTGAGATGCAAGGCTGACAGGTTTGAACATGTTGATGATAGGTTTGTCCAAATAAAATAATCACAGCCTAAGACTTCTCTTGACCAGCACGCTTCCTCAGGCACCTTCAGGTTAGCTCCCTCTTACACATTCTTCCAACTTTGCTTTTTCCTTAATATTATTATTATTATTTCCTATTATTTTAATTAAATACTCATTTTAGTACCATGTGTTTAAGGTTTCTAGATAGACTGTGAACTCCAGAAGTACAGGAACCACATCTCTCAGTGTTTGCAGTATCTTGGGCCTAGCCTGTTGTCTAGTTTATAGTAGGCACAAAATCCATATATATTGAAGAACATATGATGTGACTAAGTGAATAAATGGGTATTAAAAAATGAGTGGGTATTCATTCTGCTCCCCTTGTTCACTCTGCTGTGCCACTGCTCTCTTTCTGCTCTCTGAAGACACACTCACTATCTCTCCCAGCAAGTGGAGGGTCTGTGGAGGAGACCATTTAAAGCTCTGCTTTGTCTGCTTTCCAGATACACTACTGCCCCACTAAGGGGTCCAATGGGCCATGGGCTTTGACTTGTACAGTACCTCTTATTGTACTTTGCCACCCTTCGAGAGAGCCCTTAGAACACTGGAATTCAGATAGATTTTCCTTCTGGGTGTTATGGAAGAGTAGCTCCATGTTATGGCTTGGCTGTGAAATACCTTATAGATTAAGGAGCTGGTGAAGATGATACAGGAAATGTTGGTGTTGGATTGTTTAATTTTGGCAAATAAGAGTTTGAAATAAAAAAGAGTAATCGACCTGCACAGCTCATTTGTAAAAGGATTTTTTGTCCAGAAATAGAAGTTCAAATTTTGGAGGATGCTGAAAGGGGAGGAGGAGGTTTTGGTTTCACTGGAAAGAATTAAAATTGATGCCAAGAATAGAAAATGAGAAAATTACTTCTTTGTTAAAAATAAACAGTTTTTGCTTAATGTGTTTTGGTGTTATGCTGTTCTGCACACATAATAACTTTAACTTCTAAAAATATTTGTTTCTCTTATGATAATGGAAAGAGTTCCTATGTCGGGATCACATAGAAACTTTCTTTTGTTTTTCTACATGTGGTTGTTATGTAAATGTGTAGTGTATTAATACAGAATTTCCTTTCAAAATCAAATGTGTATTAACGACAGAGCAAAAGAGTATACAATTTAATTCACTAAATGCTATCCCTTCAGGAACTTACATTGCTTAATTGCTGTGTTAAACTATAAGCAATGCCTCTCAGTCAGTAAGCTTGAATTCTTCCACAAATGCAGAGTATTGCATAAACTGAATCAAAAGACAATAAAAGGAAGTTAAAGAAAAAAATGATGGTGAATAAAACATGGCTGACTCAGTGGATTGGCAGCAGAGCACTAGTGAATAGGGTAGTGGGGGTGGGGCCCTGTCCTTCATACCGTCAGCTTGACGTGGGGAAGATTCCTTAAGTGTTCTCAGGGTAGGAAGGAAAAAACCCCTGGGTAGTGGGGAAACCAAGAACCAAGAATAAAGGGAATCAGTTATCCCTGGAGGTATTCCAATGGCAAATTTGATGTATTAATTTTTCTTGGGTCAGCCACATCAGAATGTTCTAAGTGATTACTGCAGTGTCACCCACAAACTCAAAAGATGACAGTGACAGGACCATGAAGGTGTCTCTTTAAATACTGAGTTAGTCATTATGAAGTTGTAATGTTGGACCCTGATAATCCTCAAAATCTTTATACAATGGTTCATTGTAACTGGCATCGTCTTTTATGACTTAATTGAACTACCCGTTAGTGAGATGACTCAGGATATAAAGGACTTGAATACATATGAATTATTATTACTATACCATAACCATTTGATTCCAGATGACTTACCTTAAAAAACAGTGTATTCACTTCCACTTTCCCATGACATTTAAATCTCGGTTTTATGAGATTCCTGGAACAGGAAGTACAAAAAATCCTGAAGAACATATAATGCAGTCATCTATGTGATCTAGCTCTCTTTGTTTACCTTATATCTGCATTAGTGAAAAATAGAAATCTTCTGTTAAAAATATGGTGGTTACCTGAGGAAGGGGAGGCTTGTGAGGAGGGACTGGAAAGGCCAAGTCTATTGGCACTGGAGCTTTTGTGGAGGGTGAGTGAAGTCTGCACATGTTGAGGTGTAAAATTATAGTCATTTATACCTTACTTCCTCCAATTCATGAACAAACGGCAAATCAATAAAATTGGTTATGGGATGTAGTATATGTTATCTTTGTTACTAGGTGAGCAGTGGAGATATAAATATCATCATTGATCTTTAAAAACTGATACTTGAAGTCATTTTCTGACTCAGGATAAGTTAACAATTCTGTGTTAATATTGTTGTCTTTGCTGGTTAAAGGAGTGGCCCAAATCAAACTTGGTTTTGATGTACTGTCTCTGTAATAAGGGGATGTCATCAGAATTTTTAAAAATTTAATCCCCTTGACCTCCTGTTTAAACTGAGTATGTATGTAGCAACATGAAAACTTTCCCTTCCTTTTTTTATTTTCAAAATTCATTTATTTAATTACCTTTAAAAAATTTAAATTGAGGTAATGTTGATCTGTAACACTCTGTTTTAGGGGTGTAGGTTCATACCTCTTCAAATTTATGTTACCACACCATGCCTACCAGCAAATCACCATTTATTGTCCACCGTGGCTCTTTGGGCATCCTCCCTGCTTTTCAACTCCCTCCCTTCCCATGCTGCCCACCCCTCCTCTGCCTTAGTTCTGCACTCAGATTTTGAGGGTTTGTTTTGGTCTGTTTTTTTTAAAAAGATTTATTTATGCATATAAGAGCTGGGGTACAGGCCAGAGTCCAGGGAGGTGAGAGGATTCACCAGATAGAGCAGGGAGCAGAACAGGCAGACTGACTGAAACACACTGCTGAGGGCAGCAGAAGGTGAGGCAGGAGAGGTCTGCTACGCCATGTGGGTCCCCTCCCTGGCTAGCGGCAGGGATCGAACTTGTGCTGCAGTGGTTTGGTTTGCTTCATAGTGTGTTGCTTAACCCGCTGAGCCACCAGGGAGGCCCTGGTCTGTTTTTTTCTGTTCCTTTGTTTTGTTTCTTTATTTTATATAGATACCTATCTGTTTAGCTATCTACTTATATAGCTATCTTTATTTGATATATAGATATAGATAGATATCTACATACTTGATAGACAGACAGACAGACAGATCTACATTATCTACTCAACTGTAACTGGGCATTTTAGGTTGTTTCCACATTTGGCTATTGTGAATAGTGCTACAATGAGCATAGGAGTGCATATATCCCTTCAAAGTTAGTGGTTTTGTATTCTTTAGTTTCCACATAGAAGTGGAATTACTGGATCATATAGTAGATCTATTTTTAATGTTTCAAGAAATCCTAATATTTTCATAGAGGTTGGAATAATCTTCATTTCCAACAACAGTGTAGGAGGGTTACTTTATTTCTACACCCTAACAAATACTTGTTGTTTCAGGTCTATTTGATATGGGTCATTCTCTGGGGTATGAGGTGGTATCCCACTGTGGTTTTGAATTGTATTTTCCTGATAAGCAATAATCTGCATTTTTTTCATGTGCCTGCTGGCCACTTCTTTATATTTGGATAAATATTTATTTAGATCTTTTGCCCATTTTTTGGGGACAGGATTGTTTATTTTCTTGTTGTTGAGTTGTATGAGGTATTTGTAGATTTTGTATATTAGCCCCAGTCAGCTGTATGATGTGCATATATCTTCTCCCATTCAATAAGGTGTCTTTTCATTTCAATGATAGCTTCATTTGTTGTGCAGTAGATTTTTTTAGTTCAATATAGTTCCATTTGTTTATATTTGCTTTTGTTTTCTTTGCTATTGTTGAGTACCCAAAGACTTCACCATAGTCAGTGTAATGGAGGGTTTTGCCTATGTTTCGTCTATATACTTCTTAGTTTCAGATAAGGTTTTAATCCATTTTGAATTAGTTTTTGTGTGTGGCATAAGTGGTCTAGTTTCATTCTTTTGAATGCAGCTTTACAGTTTACACCAAAATCTGATGAACACACTTTCCTTTTTCCAACATATCTCTTAGCTTCTTTGTTGCAAATTAATTCTCTGTAGAATGTTAGTTTATTTCTGGGCTCTCAATTCTGTTTCACATATCTGTTTCTATTTTTATTACAGTACCATGCTGTTTTAATTATTGTAGCTTTGTGTTATAGCTTGAAGTCTGGGAACATAATACCTCCAAACTTCCAATTTTCAGAATTGTGTTGCCTATTCAGGGTCTTATGTGATTCCACCCAAATTTCAGAAATATTTTCTCTATTTCTTTAAAGAAAGTCATTGTAATTTTGATAGAAGTTACATTAAATCTGCCTGTTGTTTTGGGTAAAATGGTCATTTTAAACAATGTTAATTCTTCCAACCCATGAGTTATGGAATGTCTTTCCATTTTTTTGTGTCTTCTATCTCTTTTAACAATGTCTTATCATTTTGTAGTGTACCACCTTTGTTAAATTTATTGTTAAGTACTTAATTATTTTGATGAGATTATAAATGGAAGTGTTTTCTTCATTTCTTCCTGTTCTGATTTGTTGTTTGCATATAGAAATGCTAAAGATTTTTGCATACTGATTTTGTAGTTTGCCATTTTGTACTTATATAACTTTTTATAATATATTTTTAATGACGTCTTTATGGAGTTTTCTATATTCATTAGCATATACTCTGAAATAATCATTTTGTTTCTTCTTTCCTATTCTTTTTATTTCTTTTTCTTGCATAATTGTTCTTGCTAGGACTTCTAATACTGTGTTGAATAGTAATGGTGAACAAGGGCATTCTTGTTTTCTACCTGATTTAAAGAAAATGAAAGCTTTTCTTTATTGAAATAGGCAACGATTTGGTTTTTGTTAATTAATAGATTTTATTTTTCAAGGGGTTTTTAGGTTCCAGAAAAACAGAGCATAAAGTATAGTTTCCATTATCTTCTTTCTCCTCTGCCCTTATGATTTTCCTATGTGTGTTACATTTTTATAATTGGTTAACCAGTAATTGATGTCATTATTAATTAAAGTACATAGTTTACATTAAGTTCATTTATGTCATCCAGTTCTATAGATTTTGAATGTATCATGCCATGTATCCATTGTAATAACATACAGAATTCCATTCCTGTACCCTGAAAAGGCACCCTGAAGGTACAGCCCACCCTTCCTTCCCACCATCAAATTCCTCAATGATTTATTTCTATGAAAATTAGAATCACATTTTTCCAGTAGGACAATAAAACAGTAACAGAAACATTACAAAAACTAAAGGATGTATGTAATATTTTACTCTCATTTATTGTTTCATTATATCTCTAAACTTAGATTTTGAACAAAGCAGTGATAGATATTTAATCAATTTCTCAGAAGTTTACTAATTAACTATTTTCATCTACTTTGGCCTCTAATTTTGGACTGCTTACCCCTCCCCACTCCCTCACTCTAAAATATACATATCTGGGACAAGGACAGAAAATGTCTTTCTCTCCTTCCTCTTTTATTGAAGGTTAGGGCTCGTAAATTGTCAACTGTGGTTCATTGTGAGTAAAATTACCTCTTATCCCAAAGTTATAGGAATAGGCACAAATTCTTCTCAGTGACATCATCTTAAGCATTGTCATCATCAAATTTATTAGGACCTGCATACACAACATGCTGTTAAGTTTGATTATCAGGAAGAACTATTCAACATTCTTTGGATCCCTGACATTTGTTCAGAGCTTTCTCTGCTTTCTAGTGTTAGTGCTGTAATTAGAGAAACCATTTATTTGACATTGCCAAGTAGTCAGTTGTAGAGCCCTGGAATGGAACACCCTTTCTTCTGACATTACTACAGTGTGTTGTAAAGTTGTAGAAGTTGGTAGTGGTGGCGTCTCTCCATTCTTGACCAAAAAAGCAGAAATTTTCCAACCTGTAGCGACTGAACTCCCTAAAGCACAGCTCACTCAACTTATATGAATATTACCTGCTTTAGCATTCATAGAATTCAACATGACCTCTACAGCATGGTTCAAGAATAAAACATGCTGAATACACTGCTATGGCTGTTCCTCCAATTACTAAAAAGACTGTAGAGTTTAAAATCAACTAACTCTTTTCATATACAAGTTACTTTCAGTAACTATTATAAATTACTACCTTCTTCTACATCATCAGTGTCTTATGACTAAAGGCCGAGACAGCCCCTATGATGCTCTTTAACAATAACTCTTATGTTTCTTTTGGTAAACTCATAATGTTAATTACACTTTGCAGCAGATGAAGGAACTTCTATCAGGGACCTCAATGCACCTTACAAATGTCGTGAATCATCAAAGGCCTTCTATAATAAAGGCAAATATCATCACCACAAATTTATAGTTAAAGAATCACAGAGAAAGTAAATGTTTTTATTTCTCAAGTAGAATGTGCTTTAGTAAAAAGATTTAATCATCACTTAAGAAGGCAGAGGAACCCAATGAGTATTTATTGAGTTTCAAAATGAAATAGCCAATCAACAAGATTTAGTTATTCTGGAAATAAACACCTGGACCATATTAATTACTTTGAAGAGTAGCAGATGAATAGATCAAAAGTTACCCACTGCTACTTAATTAATTTTTACAGTGATTAGTGTAGAAAATGGTTATTTAAACATTATAATTATTTAGCAAATCTAGAAAATAGAAATAGCCAGTTTTGAAACATAATGTAGAAACACTGAAATTTAGAGCTGGAAGATACCAGAGATTATTTAGTCAATTTAATTTTAATTTTAATTAAATTTTCAGATGAGAAAGTTGAGATTCGTAAATGTTACTAAATATCTTTTATTTTATTAAATGATAATTTTCTCTATCCTCCTTTTTCAGAAAGGATTCAGTTTGGCTTAGTCACTCAGCTGGTTAGTAGCATTGCTAACTAGAATGTAGGCGCCTGTCTTTAATTGATTCATTTTCCCACTAAATTCTACTTTAGAAAACTTGCACAAGTCTCTTTCTATAGTCAAGATTTCATGAAATTATAATGTGAAATTTGTAAGGAGGTCACTTCTGTCAATCTCCCTCTTTTAATTGGTGAGGAATCTGATATTCAGGAGTGAAAGGAAATCACAGCTCCAGGAATGGTTACTGGTATACAGGTCTTGAATCCTCATGTCTTCTCCTTTGCTATTCTTCACAGTCTGGAATTTTAATCTATTAATCAGGATCTTAGGAACCCAAACCACCAATGTAATTTTGTTTGATTTTTCTGAAATCCTCTTTTACTGAAGACAAGGAGAAATAAACAAGCTAATAAGGATTTTTAAATGACAGGGCTTATCACTAGTTCTGTGGTTATCAGTATTCCATTCATTTACTTGATATCTTCTAAATTTGTGAAACCAGTTGATAGATTAATATTATTTATTGAAAGGAAAGTGAGGTATTAAAGATTCCCAAAATGCCTTCAGAATTTTTAGAAATTGAACTATTCCATCAGTGTTTCAAGGTTGTGTATTTTCATTTGGATAAAAATTGACAATCCCAGGTAAATTATATGATAACCTTTGTTGAAGAATGTTTAACTTACACAACACATTGATCTTAGCTCCCGTTTGGTAACTAAGAGTTGCTAGCATTTTTATATTTTAAGTTTATATCATCCCATTCTGCAATCACAAGTCTTTAATTAAATGGGGATCACCAAATAAAACAGATGAGTGCTGAGGGACTTTTAAAATTACCTTTCCTCTTATTTTACATAACCTTCCTATGGAAGTTGATATAGAAATATACATTTTGGATCATCTAGTTTGTTTTTTTTTTTAAATTCCAAAATGAAAGCATCTGTATCAAACAGTTCTTGCAGTCTGATAATACTTCCATGCGTATGTTCTAAACTGAGACTGGTAATGACGGTAGGCACTTCTTCAGAGATCTCTGTGATCTGGTGAAATAGGTGGCTCTTACTATTGAGATAGAAAAAGTGAAGTCTGGGGTTGGGTGTTGGCCAGTCAGGGGAATGATTAAAGACTTTTCTTGAGTCATATATTTATATCAAGTTTCAAATGCTCCTTCTACATCCTCAAATTTAATGGGAGACTTAGTAGACCCAGGGAGGTTATATTCGGATCTGATTCTCAAAGCAATCACCTCTAAACTTACTTGCTGCTAATGGTATTTATTCTGCTACCTTTTCATCTTGTTTCCTTGACACTCATAAGCTTACCATATGAAAATGATACCCAACTACTATTTGTATAGGAAATTAACTGTAGTGGTCCCATTGCTCTGTTCATCTCTCTATGTATACTAGGGTCTTTGAAAGGTTGTAAGTGGAATTTGTACTGTGAGTTGAATATTAATAAGATAAGGAGAAGAAACAATTTTTCCTTTCCTTTAGATCCCCAAATTGACCCTATAAACAGGAAAATCAACTCACATGGGTAGACCTGCTTACCCCACCATTACACTAGATCTCAACTAATACCTTATGACAATTTAAAGGGAACACTTCAAGATAGTTTGGATTTTTCTAAGTAAAACAGTCAAGAAATTGACATCCTTGCTTTATTTAGATGTTTTATTTTATTAGGAGACCTAGGAAATTTTAGCATGCTTCTCTTCCTTTTACCTTCTTTTGAAGTAAAGGGTTAAAACAATGACATTTAGCACAGAAAAATAGTATTTCAAAATCCATTAGGAAATGTTTAAGTATTTTATTTTATCCTTGTGTTTTTTTAAAATACAAATGCTTCTCCCATAGATTTTCCCCTGACAGGTCTTACCTTCCTTTCCTTGTATAGATTATTAACTTCCATATAAAAGAGGCAAGGTATCTAGAGAAAAATATTATAGGTTTATATGTAAATGAGGATTAGAAAGAAAAAGTTATGATGGGAAAGTTAAGACAACTCTTCAAATTCTTCTTTATACTTCCCTAGAACTGATTGATAGTTAAACCCAGAGGCAAAGTTTTAATCATCGGTTATCACACTTTGTGCTCTTATATCTTCCACCATCTGAAAATACCAAAGTGCTTAACAGCAGTTAAAATGGAATTCACATAACATCTTTTCAAATTAGATAGATGGCTGGAATTATTAGCTTCATTTGTTAGAGAAAGAAATTGGGATGTTACTATGTATTACTTGGACCTCAAAATATTGGTAACCTAAACTAGTAACTGAACTTTTAACCTCAACTTCCTGCTTTGTGATTTTGAATTCTGGTTACTTCAACAAACAGATAAGGAATTCCTACTATTGTATGATACACCTGACTAATTACAAATTTGAGTAGAGGTGAGAAAAGAGAATCAGAGTTAAATCAAATTTAATTGTCAGGTCACCAATTTCAGCTTTTCAAATTGTGACTATTTAAAATTATATACTTTCCGTGTGCTGCATTTTTGTGGTTGTAAAGAGAAAGTGTAGAGAGCAATATGATGCCCAAAATATTGGCAGATATGGGAAAATAGTAAATAATAACTAAGCTACTTCAAAGTTGAACTAAAAATTAAATTTATTTATATACAGTAGACTTAAATACTTATTGCTTTGTTTTTATTTAAATATTTACTTGATTTAAATTATTATTTAATTTACTAAAGTCCCTGAAAATTATTGTTACTTCCAAGAATCGTTCTATTGATGAGTGTAGCCAAATCTTTACAGGTACAAAGCATGTTTACAGGTGCTGAGAGGGTACAGAAATAAGATTTCAAGAGAGCAGTGTTCACAAATAGATGTTAACATGAAATATCTGCTTAAGAGTCAGGACCTCTGTTTTATCGATACCATCTTTTGTCTATTTTACTGCATTATCCAATCAATATTTTTGGTTTATATAGCTTCCTACTTTTAGTAGAATCCACAGAACTTCCTATTGACTAACTTTTTAGCATCCTTATGATCAAAACAATGCAGTTATTATCATTTTATAGACAACAAACTCATGTTTTTAAGAAGTAAGTGAGTTGTTCTTGGGCACATTAAGTCTCTTGACTGTGTCATTCATTTTCTTTACACTAAACTTCCCTGCCTGAAGAACTATTTGAACTTCCAAGCAAAAGATTGGAAGGCACTTAATTTTTTTTAGTAAAGTTTTATCTAATTATAATGCATTACAAAGAAAAAAGAGGAAATAAAAATACATCTCATTCCATTCACCCAGTTTCTCATTCTAGATCATTTTCTATGCTCCTATAAAGGTTTAAACATGAGATTATAAACCATAAACTACTGTGTCTAATAAATGTTTCATGATGGCTGTGCTAACTGCAAAATGAACTAAGAAAGAAATCAGCCCTTTCCTTATGTCATATAGTCTCTGTCTTACATCATTTATTTATTATATTTCTTGTTTTCTGAATTATGTTTTTATTTTTGGGAGGTAAAATTTATATCTGTTTGATTCACCTTTATATTTAATGTCATTATTTAGCACTGTGCTCAGAGTGTGTGCTCAAGTAAATTTGTTGATTGAATGAGGGAAATTCTACTGGGAAAAAGAATACTTGAACACAGTAATGAGAGTAGTTGTTCTCCTTCCTCAGCTTCCCTATTTCCTGTGGTTGGGTCTTTTGTATTGCTAGTATTGAAGATGATAACTGAAAACCTAATTTAAAATCTCAGTCTCATATTTCTGGAGTCTGCTTCAGTAGCTGTCTGGTTCCACATAGGTACTCCATAAATGTTTGTGGATGATTAGAACAAGAAGAGGAGGAAGAAGAGGAAAAGTAGTTTATAGTAATGCTTAGCAATTGTTGCACATTCTCTTAAAAGCCAGAGATTGCTGTAAATGCTTTATCTGGATTCTGTCATATATTTCCCTCAACAAGTCTGTGGAACTGACAATTTAACCAAAACAGACTAGAAATGACTGAAGATATGAGACCACTGAAGGGGGAGTTGGGTAGGAACCAAATCAGGAGGGGGCTCAATGGAATAGGGTAAAAGGATGTTGGTACTCTAGGGTAGGCAGGGGTGGTGAAGCACATTTGAATATGTATGACCTTTGTTTCTCTGAGTCATATTCAGTGATGTAAACCAGTGTTACCTCAAATAAATAAATTTTTTAAAATTGTAAGTAAAATCATTCTAAAAATATTCTATGAAATAGATCCAATCAGTATTCACAATTAGCCAAACCAA
Organism: Galemys pyrenaicus; assembly: GCA_019455555.1. Classification (NCBI taxonomy): domain Eukaryota; kingdom Metazoa; phylum Chordata; class Mammalia; order Eulipotyphla; family Talpidae; genus Galemys; species Galemys pyrenaicus. Next base: position 1,467,935 of record JAGFMF010011655.1, on the reverse strand, counting down.
AGCAGAGAGAGAAACACAAGAGTTTTTATTCAAGCTCACATAAATGGTAAATGGTAGATATAGGATTCAAACGCAGTGTTCTTTATCACTGATTAATATACCTCTTGATATAGTCATGAAGAGTTTTAGTATAGCACACAAGAAAAGAGGGAAAATAGGAAACAATCATTACTACTAGAACATCAGTAACACGTGCTGAACACACTAGAGAAAGATCCAACAATCACATGTTCCATTAATAATAATTCTTGGTTCATTTAGCTTCATCTAATGTGTCTGGAGTTAATCTTCTAGTATGTTAAATATTGTAATTATCCTAGAATTGCCTTATTCAGTTGTAAATGTACATGAACACAACTTGAAATGAAAAAGTAAAAAGTACTATGACTGTTTCAGTCGAATATTTTGATAGTCCTTACCTACAAGGTACACACAGTATGTTTCTTCTGTTATTCTCAGCAAATAGAACAAAGACAGTTGATTTTATTCAATTGACTAGGCACCAAAATTGACATTACTAGACTCTGTGTAGATTCTGTATATCCAGTTTGATGAAACAGATTTTTAAAATTATTGTAGATGTTTAATAAGTTTTATGACAGAGTATGAATGGAGTCTGTTTAATATTTGATGCATTTGGCATTATCCAGTAGCACAATGGTGGGAGAGATGGTTGGGGAGGGGGCAAATATATAATGAGAGGAAAGAGCTCCACCTACTGATAGATAATGTCACTTCCTACCACACCCTTGGAAGTCAAAAAAATCCAGTGGGTCTGTTCATGTTGGAAAATAACATTAGTATAAAATAGCAAATTACCACTGCCACCACTGCACACATAAGCAAATATGCATACCCTATCATTTATTTAATATTTAATATTTGCTAGGCAATTGAAAGTTATTTCCATTGATCCTAATGACAACTCTAGCAATAGCAATTAACAGCAGACTCTGCAGGCCATCTGGACTCAGAGCCTGAATCTGCCATTTTCCAGGTGTGTGGCCTTGGGCAATTTACTTAATCTCCCTGGGCCTCCATTTGTAGAACATGGTTTATTATAACTTTACTTCATTGGGTTGTTATGAGTATTAAATAAATAAGTGTTTGTAAAGAGCTTACAAAAAGCATGGCATATATTTTTGAAGTGGATTTTTAAAAGGGAAAGAATAGAGGAGAATATTAGGAATAAACTTTAAGAATTTATCAGAACTCTTGGGCCTCCCTGGTGGCCCAGCGGGTTGAGCGCCGCACTGTGAAGCTTCTCAAGCACAGCAGTGCGAGTTCAATCCCCAGCCAGGGAGGGGACCCACATGGTGCAGCAGACCTCTCCTGCCTCATCCGCTGCTCCTCTCAGCAGTGTATTTCCGTTGATCTGCCTATTCTGCTCCCCACTGTGTCTCTGGTGAATCCTCTTGCTTCTGGCCTGTACCCTAGTGCTTGTATGCATAAATAAATAAATCTTTTAAAAAAATGATCAGAACTCTTAACAGATGCAAAATCAGAAGTTGGACACAGAGTGACTGACTCCCAATGTCGATTTCTCTGATGCACCAAGCTATATATCTTCTTGATATGTGTCTGTATGACCCACAGAATAGGAAACCATCAACAAGATCCACATAGGTTCCACAGCATGCACAGCAGCATTATTTACAATAACCTGGACAAATGAAACCTAAGGTTTCCTTGGTAATGAGTGCATCAAGAAGATATGGTACATACACACTGTGGAGTATCATATTGTCATGAGAAAGGATGAAATGCAGCCATTTGCAACAAAATAGAGGTAACTTGAGAGAACTGGGTGCAGCAAAGTGAATTAGAACAATAAAAACAAATATTGTGCATTCAACTCTGTGTTTATATGATGAAATATAACTTAAAGGAACTAAAGGGAACATATTTGTGTTATTCTTACTGATGATGATTTGCCTTTTGAATAAAATTGTTTGACTTTTTCTATGTTATCTTTTACATAATGACAATGAATTGTTGTGACAAGAATTTTCATGGAAAACAGCAATAATTTTTCCAGATTGTGATGATAATGGAGGACTTCTCTTTTAATTTTCCTTGTCATTTTGATGGTCATTCCTAAACATCTCCTGGTTATTGCTTGGCAATTTCTATTTTAAGGTTCTGTCTCAACCCGATTCTTAAAATCACTATTCAACGTCTGATATGAAGACATATAATGGTAATGATAATCTGTCTGTTCACTATGTTGAAACTGATCATGGGGGTGTTCACAGAGATCATAAAGAAAAGATTGGGTGCTTTATAGAATTGGATTAGCACCTACTGCTGAGTTCAGATTTATTGGAAGAACTTGGAATTTAGCTCGAAGGATGGAATATAATGCTTTGGGTTGACCATTCTTAACTAAGAGAGATAAATAGACTAAAGGTAAGGGGAAATATTAGAGGAAAGTTCTGAGCATCAGTACCCCAGAATGAAGATGAAGATGAGACAGGCATAGGAAGTTCAACAGCAGATAGCTTCTTTTCTTGCCTAAGTCAGCATATTAGAAGCTATATTTACGTTGTTACATAGGTAAATTATTGGATATTTATTACACCATTATAGGTATGGTTGAATCTCTCCATATTTTACATGGTATTTACAAAATTTGTTAACAACGATAATTAAAATGTTGGGAAATAGAATAGATGAAGAAATGTTAAAGGACTGTGGGAAATTTAATCTGGGGAAAAAAGCAATTAGGAATAATTTGAGTATTTTCAAGTCTATGGAATGTTGTTTATTAAAGAATCAAGTATTCTCTGTTTCAATAGAGATCAGAAATAGAAATGGGCTTAAGTTGCCACAGGGAAGCTTATGTTTACACACAAGGAAGAACTTCTTGATTAAACTCTAGAACTTACTAGGTAGGGAAATTGTGGGTCTTTGCTTCAGGAAATCTTTAAAAATTGAAGAGGTAAGCCCTGGGTAATCTGATGTGGTATTGGGTTAAAGCAGAAGGCTTAACTGGAATTTCGTTAGGTCTCTTCTAGTACTTAAATGCCATGATTGCACAAATAAGAATTTGTCCACAAAGCAGGAAGAGAAGCAGACAGAACAATTGGGCATAACTCACATAGCAGTTCAATTGCTATTCCTGAGAAAAGATTTTGGAAATGTATTTTGAATTAGAGTTGCAATGTTAGTTGCCAAATGTTTGTGAATACTTTGGAAGGTCCAAGTCAAGCATTCACTTTTTTTTTTAGCCTTATTGATAAAGTCAGTTTAAATAGTAAAGGACATACTCATCAGTTTCTCTTTGTGTGGAAATTTGTGATGTGTGTGTGTACCTAAAAAATAATTCATGTTATCAAAAATACAATATTTTAGATACACATATCTGTGATGGACACAGTTTAGTCAGTTACAAGAAATTAAATGCCGATTTTGATATCTACAGGCGATAGTGCAATGCCCCTCAAGATTTTGAAAATAACGTTCACCTTATTTATTTATATTTTTTAGTTAATTTTCCTCAAGGTTAAAATGGAAAAATTCTTACAAAGTGAATATGATTAGCCATCTATTTTGGTAAATGGTGAGTTCAGGAGCAACTGACACTTTAGTCAAGATAAACTAAGGAGGAATATCAGAAAGGAGAAATAGAATATGTCATAACTTTATAACTCAGTATATGGAAACGTAAACATTTGTTCCTAGCTTCCTATCCTGTCTTGGAGAAAGTCTCTGTGAATATCATAAGGCTCATGAACTGTGCATGCTTAAAAGACCAAGTCACAGACACTAAAATTATCAGGTGAGACTTGGCAAGACTTTCCTCTGTTGACTGCGTGTCTCATACTGCTTAAGGTTCATTCAGTACTTTTGTTCCAGTTTCACCCATGCTCACCAAGCAGCCTTCATATAATTTGGCTTTTCACATCGCTTGACTATGGGAGAAAGTGTATCGATCAGCTGACTTAATTATTCCAGCCTTCCTGACAGTCAAGTTTTTTCATTGTAAATGATTTATAGATCAGTCTCAATGAGTTGAATTCATATAAATCTACTCGGGAGAGATGGCATGCCTTTTGGCATGCTGATAAGAGTGGTTTGAATCTGTAGGTTTCATGTATGGTATATTCACTAAGATAATTGCAAACATGTAGGGGTAGGGGCAAGCTCTTTCTCTCATTACCTGTTTCCTCAGGTTGAAGCAAAACTAGGGTTCAAAAATATTTTCACCCAAGTGACTATTCTCTCGATGAGTGCTCCCTCACTAAACTGCAGGGTGGAAAGAGCAGACTGGGTCAAGTCTTGGGAGAAGACTGGGTCAAGTCTTGGGCACTGAGAGGTGCTCAGGCTGTCTAGCAAGTCAGGTAATTCTCATGCCAGGATGTAGTGCGATAGATGACTCACAAGTTCCACAGCCACATTTATATACACTTTGTACCTCCATTGTTTTGAAGTGTAACAGCCCTAGTATTTATTTGGACATATATCACTGTAAGCTTTTCGCTGCTCTGATAGAATAGCTTTGTCTAGGTGACCTGGAACTTCAACAGCCATCTATTTCTAAAACCATAGAGACATAGGTATAGTGGTTTCAGATGGCAATTCATTTCACCAGCACTTAGTGAATCTCACTGCCACAATACCTCTGGTTGTGACCTTATAAAATTTCATAAGTTCAATTGGCCTTGGCAGGGACAGTTTGTTAATGGCAGTGGTCCAAGGAAAACCAGGTGCTACAGGAAGTGGATTGGTGATTCAGTCAGGTGCATTCTTATGATTCAGGCTGACCCACTAACTAATCATTGTGAGTGGGCCCTCTGCTCTCAGGGGTACTTGTGAATAAGATGTATGGTAAAGTTCTTAATCACTTTTGCTGACTGACGAGCTTTCACAGAGCTGGCTTTATGCAATGCCTTCAGAATGTCAGTGTGGAGGAACTGATTCTCTTGTGCTAATAAAAGTTATCGGTAATACCATTTAAGGTGTGCTACATGCCCTACTTCCTATCTGTACTCAGTATTGAAATGTGGAATATGTTATTAAGTATTCAAGGCATTTTGCTTCAGAGCTAGTTTTATACTTGACAGTGATGGAATTTGTATTTAATTTTTTAGTTTATTAAAACTTATGTTCTCCCTCTAGAACTTAAAAATGACTACTAAACAGAAACAAATTAATAAGAAAACTGAGGCAAGAAGCAAATATGATTAAAAATGGAAGGCAGACAGGAGTGAGGACACATATGTATATTTGTATGAGTGTACACATATAGGTGCCCTATAAAATACAATTATTACAAAACTAGTCTTGCCTAATTCAGGAAGAGTCAGCATAGTGATTAAATTCTTGCTCTTTGATGGGAGGTAGAGCTGGGTATGTGTCTCAACTCTACCAGTTACTAGTTAGCTGCAGGGCACGTTACTTGGTGACCATACTATGAAATGAAGGTAAGAATCGTATTTGCCTCAAAGAGTTATTGAATATATTACAGACTATAACCCAAGTGAAATGTTTAGCACATGCTAACACAGTGGAACTCAATACACAGTAGGGTTTTTCATATGGCGACATTTTATTGTGATAATTATCATATTTTATTCCCACAAGTTTATGATTAAGGAAGAGGTCCCATTGCCTTTTTCATTCACCCCTTACCAGGTTGCCTTTTAGAAACATCTGTCTTTTTGAAGATTGGAGTGAGTTCAACAAGTCTGGAAACATGTAATATCAGTCAAGTCTATTTCTTCCCACACCACAGACTAGGGTCTCAAAGACACCCCTGATTTGCCTGCAGGGCTACAAACCATTTCCTGATAAGGGCTTGCTTTGCCCTTCTCACCTTCAAGTTTTTAAGGGTTATGTCTGTCTCCTAAAGGTTTATTTTTAATAAGAATTATTCCTTTATTGTAAGATTTTTATTATCTTTGTATTTTAATGTAGAAGAACTGGACTATAGGCCAGAGGTGCGGGGTAGAGGGGGCAGTAAGGGATGAGAGGATTCACCAGAAACAGAGTGGGGAGCAGAACAGACAGGCAGATTTACTGAAATACACTGTTAAGGGGAGCAGTGGGTGAGACAGGAGAGGTCTGCTGTGCCATATGTGGGTTAGCTCCCTGGCCGGGTATCGAACTCAGGTCACTTGATGAGCCTTTGCAGTTGTAGTGCTGACACTTAACTCCTAGGTCACCAAGGAGGTCCTGTCTCCTAAAGATTTAAATTGGCTTGATAAGACTGAAGGTTTTTTTTGGCTTTCTTTAAATCACATTTCCTCTTTTCCATGATATTACTGAAAATAGCTTTTTTCCAATTTCTAAATCTGAATCAGTATTAGACTGGTGATTTAACTCCTTGCCCATCCTTTCAGTTTATTACTGCTACTATTAGTACTTAGCTTGCTCTTTATGATCTTTAAATTTCCATCTCCTCTCTCCACTTCCTCTAGTACAGAAATCCAATTTTGAGGTGAGTTTGTCTATGTCCATTGCAAGGATACTGATTATCTATATGGCATCCCAGGTTCTGGGAACTTTGTTCAGTCATTTTGCATGCCCTGTATCTTTTCATCCTTAGAATAACACTCTTTAGCAGCTATTATTACTCCATAGGACAGTGAAGAAACTGAGACTTTGGGAGCTTAAGAAATGCACCAGAAAGCTCACAGCTAAGAAGTGGCAGAGAGTATCTCTGAGTCCTAAGCGCATACTCTGTACTTTTCATTATATTCCATGGTTGCCTCCCAGCTCTGCAATTTGTTTAGTTTTACAGTTATAACTCCCTCCTTTCAGAAAGGAGATGAGACTATTGTTATTTTTACTGAGCTCTGGCTTAGTACATACTGCTAAGCCCGGGAGATTGGGGAGGATGGCATGAGTTAGAGAGGTGGACTGTACAAGAAGCTCTTCCTGTCATCCCAATTCATTGTTAGCCTCAACTGCCAAGGCTAGAACTTGCAACAAGATCTGGGATGTGTCTACTAAGGGCAGGGTTGGGAGGTTTTGCTATAAAGTGATTCAATCTCAGTGTGGTGAGTTAGTTTGGTACTTACTATATTAATAGGCAGTCTTTGATCTAGAGTTTCATTAGTCCTTCGATGATTATTTTCTTTGAAAAATTCTTTTATCTTTGAAAACTGATAAGGTTATCCTTATTCAGTCTTATTTGTGGAAAAAAACTTTATTAGTTTAAAAGAAGGGAAGAGGGTAGTCATCAATATCTATAGAGTAGAACTTTAAATGTATCATCTTGTTTAATCTTCATAAATTCTTGAAATAGATCTCATCTTTTTTTAACAGGTGAAGAAATTCGGGTGGAAGAAAGTGAAATAATTCACATAGGTCTTAATGTAATTCCACTGGGCTTTAAAGTCTGTGTTCTTTCTACCATCTTATGTACTCTTCCTACTTTTACATGTTGGATCATGTAAAAGATCCAGGGTCTTTTAAAAAGGGCCTGTTTAAAAAAAAAAAGGATATAGAATGGTTTTAAAATTTGAGGTTGCTGAGGAAAATGTCAACACTGCAATCAAACAGGGAAATGCAGCCTGCCTTACTGGGCCTCACAGGAGGTCTGAACACTGACCTGCCACTGACGCATCTATCTGCGGCCTCCTTGTGCTCTGACATTAAGATGTTGATATTCCTCACCAAAATTAACATTACCAAGTCACTTTGATGTATAAACATCTGCATCGAATGTTTCAATATTGACTTGTCTGGGAACAAATTGGAGGTTAATAAAATGGCTTCCTCAGCTCCTTTTCTGATTTTGACTGATAGAGTTCTGTTGCCAAAATTATATGTATATTACTAATGATAGATCGTGTATCTAGAATGTGATCTAAAATTTGCTTGCACTTGGGAAGAATCGAGTTCATCTCTGATGGTATTTAAGGGACTGTAGAAGTAAACTGGTTCCACCAGTGTCGGGAAACCGTGAGTCATCTCAACTCTGTGCTATTGACTTTGAGTGAAGAAGGGCAACGTTCACATAGAAACTGTATAATCTGTCACATTAAGAACAGACTGATCTTGTTCTAATACTCTTGCAGAGCTCCAGGTGCCCTTCTACGAGGAGAAATTTTCAGAAATTAATAAAATGAGATTCAGCCTGAAGGAATGTGACTAATACATCTAAAATGAGTGATTCAAAACACGGGAAGGATGAAAAACTTGTAGTTTTAGCACTTAAATGGTTTTGAGTTATTTGAGTTGAAATTCATAATAACTCATTGTTACCATATTTAATGTACAAGAAGTTTCTTTATTTCATAGATTGGAAAGAAAATCAACTGTTGGACAGAGAAGATAAGAGTAGTCCCTAAAGGACAATATATTAGTATTGTTATTGCATAGAAAAGGTAAATATTTGATACAATTATTTGCATATTGACCTTAATGCTTGATCTTAATCCCATGATAATTTCCCGAGATAAATTCCTAATGTCCGCATATCCCTAAGTGTTCTGTACTACTCCCAAGTGTGTGTGTGTCTGTGTTTCTGAGTGTGTTTGTGTGTGTGATTAGGTCTGCAGGCTTGTGGGGACAAGTATCTGTATAAATGCATGCATAGTTAATAGCTAGCCCTTCGGGGATGTCAAATATGCTGAGTGTTGGAAACAGGCTTATTCCTTGTTTGATGACATTTGCCAGATTGCAAAGTGAATTTTATCATTCATTCCATAGTTGTGGAGTAAGTTCCTTGTATTGAAGAGCAAAATGAGGGCTGTCTTTTTGTATCTGTCCTTTTATGCTTTATACAAGAGATTGTTTATCCTGCCACACTGTAGGGCTTTTTGTATGTTCTCAGCATATATCACCTAACACATAGTTCCTAGTAAATACCTAGTAAGTGATTGACTATGGATGGATGGATGGATGGATGGATGGATGGATGGATGGATGGATGGATGGATGAGTAAGTGACAGAATGACTCTCAGAGCGATTTTGCAAGCATATATCAGGAAAAGAAATAAGGTGGTTTTGTTTTTATTTCTATTATACTCCTCATGAGTTCTCCTTTTAGATGAGTTAATCAACTCCTTATTCTTTTTTAATCCTTATACTACATTCCTGGAAGAGCCACCTATTCTTAGCTGAACTCGGCCCTTTCCTTCCCCTGTTTTCACCTCTTTCCCAAAACTTTGCTGAGTAACTGGGTAAAAAGTGGTTTCTTCTTCACCGCCACTTTGTCTGAACATGCAGCAGCACGTGAGTCACTCCTTACTTCTAAGACACAATAGAGCTTTCTGTTGCTTGTATTTGCTGTAAATATTTACTGCCCTGATCTACGATTTACTTAGTGTTAGGACAATTGTCTGGATAGCCTAAGATCTTTGAGATGTATAACCTAGCCTCAGTAATTTTTTAAGATCTTACCAAGTTAGGGCTCTACATTTGGTAAATAGGAGATTCATTCTAATTAAGATTCATGATAAAGTTGAAAAACACTTTTTCCTCCTCTGGAATGTTAGATGTTGTTTGAGAGAATATTCATCTATCTACTTACTGTTAAATACTTTTATGGGGTAGGAGATGTTACCCCATTTTGTTTTTCACATGAGAAAAGAGAAACTTTAAAAGTGGAGTGCCTTTTAGAAAGAACTGAAATAATTGGAATTCAAATTGAGATAGTTTTGACTCTTCGATCAAGTGCTTTCCATGACATTATGCACTTGCTTCCTCCTACTCCATAATAGTGGAGGCTGTTTAAAGGCATTGGGCCCATTAGGAAATTACCACTGTGTGCCCACCAGGCCAGAAAACTTCTGCTCCATTACCCCTTGCCTGTAGATCCTGCAAGGCAAAGAACATGAGAGAAGATACACATAGAAAACCATTCTCTTGCCAGTTTATTGTGTCACTAAATGAGGAGAAAAGATACATAACCTCTTCACATTCTCAGACCCAAGGCTCATTAATTTCCTCTCCATATCTATGAGGAAACTTTATTTGATCTTAGTTAAGCTCAGAATACCACGTTGAGATGGGAAGTTTAGGGTAGTCAATTATATTTTAAAAGGCATTTACATATATTTTAGTTTTGCTGCCATAACAATATTCTCACACTTCACCTTTCACAGTAATCATTCACCTAGTTTCCATAGGTATTAGAGCTTCATTTTGAATAAGCAAATAACAGTGAATTTGTGTTTTCTGGAATTTAAACAATGCTAGGCAGACATAAATATGCATTATTCTTACCTCTGATCCTTTTCTAGTAGAGAAGAAAGACTTGTAACTCCTGTAACTAAACTAAGATCAGCACTATAAAATTGATAGCTCACTCATTCCATCAACAAATATTTATTAAACTGTTATGTAGTACACATAAAATGTTGAAGTAGAAGCAAATTGGTAATTAACTTAAAGAATATTCAGGTAAGGAGGTAGAGGAGAGATAGAAATTAGAGCCATCAAAGGAACAGAGACATGTTCAACTGAGCATGTGGCATTTACACTGGAACTTTACGATTTGAGAAGGGAAAGCATCTTCAGTGGAAGAGTCTACAACTATCAGGAGATGGTAGCAAATCACAAGAGGTACAGCAAGTAGCCCAGTTTGGAAGAAATGTGACAAAAGGATGGAGGGGGCTAAGGCTAGAGAGTGTTAAATTACTTCTGGAAGACAGGGGTTATGTTTGACAAGATTGCTGTCTGACGGCTCAAAATTGACTTTGAATGATGTTCAAAACTCATAAATTAGAGGAATAAACCAATATGACAGAAAAGGTGTTTGTGAAAGACTTGATGGTGGTGATGACAGAGATGATAATGTTTGTGGTAATAAGATGACAAGATTATACTCGAGGAAGGGAACACTCAATAGGAGAGACAGATTATTGGAAAGGAATAGTTTTCCTATACCACATTATTGATGAAAATCTATCTTAAATCTACTTAAGGAATCCAAGATCAAAGATGACCTTAGGAACATAGAAGATCAAGGATTTGGTCTCTCGTTCTTTTAAATATTGTTATTTTTGTTTTCAGTATTTTTGTTTTCAGTATTTTGTTACAGTGGTAATAGCTGATGGAGATGTCCAAATATTACTTTAATTAAAAGTTAATTAATTAATAAAAATAATCTCTGAAAAAAAAGTAGTAATTTTTCAGTTTACAAATTTTCTTTACTCATAAGCCTCCTTTTTCCATTCATCAATTAAATTCACCTCCAGATGTATGTTCTTCAACAAATGCAACAATCCTTGCCAAAATCTTACATATTTATTTTCCCCATCTAATACTTGCAATTTCCTATTTTGTAGTTCTTTTTTCTACACCTACTTATTTCCTTGATTAGCTTGATAAACATTTTTGGAATGTCACTCAAAGTCACTTTGGAATGATAGAAGGAGAAGTAGCTTTGGAATCTATGGGTCCAGTTTGGATCCTGACACTGGTGAAACAGCCACATGGCCATACACAACCACATTGTTTAACCAGCTTGAAATGGAATCGTCATTTGTTAAAAACAAACAAACAAGCAAAGGTAAGGTTTTCATTGTGTTGGAAATGCTTCCATAGCAGGTTTCTTGTGAGAATTGAAGACAAGGTGTATCCAGTGCCTGGTGAAATTGTCACTCAACAAGAAATATCATTTGGGCTCTTTTCCTTACTTTGTGGCCAGTGGCCTTTAGTTTTGCACTGCTGTGTCCTAGGAAAAATACAGAGCAAAGTGTTTTTTAGCTCTTCTTCATTTTCACTGCTTCTTGCTTTCTATATGTTTTACTTCTGGAATCACCTTTCAAGCCTAACGAGAGTCTGAGTCTCAGAGGTTCCATCTAGTGCTCCTTCCTATCTTCTAGAATGTGATGTTCCTACACTGGCCATCTTGGTTACAGAGACCATTCCTGATTCCCCAGCAAGCTCACCTTGATGCCCACAACAGAATTCTTCCAGATTTAATGGCTATCATGCTAGGGAAGCAAAAATTTTATTTTATGAAATAATTTTGTCTGATTAACGAAGGAAATGGTTTCTTAATAGGGAGTTTTTTTTTTTCTAGCACAAAGTTTCTAAAGGGTATGACTGGTATTTCTGAAGTACTAGAGAAAATTTTATGTTTGGTTTTTGCTGGATGCAAAATAGATAAATACTAGGAAGCTGCAACAGAACATGGACTGTGCCTGCTTATTTTCTCATTGTTATCTTGTGTTTGTAGTGTCTGGCTGTTTTAGCTTTGGGTTATTTTAACAGTGCGTCATATAGACGTTGCATTCAGATTTGAAAAATGGAAGAAAAAGAAACAACCTCAGGTAAGAGAAGTAGGAAGAGAAGGTGGAGGAAGAAAAGGAGAGAAGGAAACAAGATTCATGTTGTCAGGAAGCTAAGAAATCAGTGAGTCTCTAAGTTTTACTGAGAAATCAATTTGCAAAGCACAGTGCAAGGCACAGGAATTGAAATAAATTTGGCCTCCAATGCGTAACATAGAGCATTAACTCATATCTGTTTGTTGACTAATGGTAGGCACTTGCTCTCTTCCAGTTCCCTGAGGTGAGACCCTCTCCCCTCCTTCTTTCTTTTCTTTATTCTAACCTCACTTGGCAGAGAGGGAAAGCTTACCTTTTCTTTAACACCATTCCTCTCTTAGTCACAAAAGCATCGTGCTGAAGTATGGAAGATTTCTTGGCTTAACTCTCTGTATCCCTCTTATTTAGTCTAGTCTGAAGGGTGGATGTAAATTTCTTTTAAAAAATATTTATTTATTTATGCATACAAGCACTGGGGTACAGGCCAGAGGTGTGGGGGGTGAGAGGATTCACCACAGACAGAGCAGGGAGCAGAACAGGCAGATCAACAGAAGTACACTGCTGAGGGGAGCAGCGGGCACAGCAGGAGAGGTCTGCCACGCCATGTGGGTCCCCTCCCTGGCTGGCAGCAGGGATCGAACTCGTGTTGCAGTGGGTGCGGTTTGCTTCATAGTGTGTTGCTTAACCCACTGCGCCACCAGGGAGGCCCTGGATGTAAATTTGTTCTGTTTCCTTCCGTTCAAAGCAGGGAATTTTCAGTTTAGATTTTTGGGAAATTTGAAAGAAGTCTGTTTCCAGAAAAAAAGTCAAAACCTTATTTTCCAGCAAGAGTTATTTAGGCTGACAACTAACAACACATATCTGACTTTGAGTGTGTGTTTTAGTGAGTGTTGGTGTCAGGGTGCAAAGGGAATGAAGTGTTTAATGACCTTCTTTGCAAAGTGCCAGTTTCTGTCCTCTTCATAACATGGTGAATCTACCAGGAAAGCTTGAGATACAAGCCCGAGGGCTAATTTGTATAAACAACAACAGCACCAAAGGAGATCAAGGCTTTGGACTCAGCAGAGGTGGGAGGTGTGGGTGCTTATTAAAACATACTGCTCGTTGCTCTTTTCTTTTAAATGTAAAATGTCTATTTTATTAGGTTGTTTATCAAATACAATTATGTACATGTATATAATTTAAAGTGTGGTATGGTAGTATGAGGCGTCTTGAGATGTGAGGTGGCCCAGTGCCTTTCTACCTGCTCCTTTTTTTCAGTGGAAACCACTTTCAACTGCTTCTTTAAGGGTTTACCCTCAAATGGCTTAAGGAACACATTTATTTTTGCCACTTGTTGATTTTGAAGTTGTGGACAGTGCTTATTTAGTTGGGTTTTATTTATTGACTTCCCATGTTGGAAAATAAGGATCTACGGTTCATTAACCACATAAACTCCTCATTCTCCTGATGAAATTATATTATTGGATAGTGTTATATGCATTATTGCAGCTGTGAAAACATTGTTGGGAGTTGAATTCATAGAAAAAGGGAATTACTATTACTTTTCCTTCCTACTTTTTGATTTTGTATGAAATGAATAATTGTCATTCATTCAACCCTAAACTTATAGCTTTGGTTCATCCGTTACTCCGTCAGCTTCACTTTAGGAAGATGTCTGACCTCCCTCTTCTCTGATGCTCTGCTGGCATCTTGAGATCTCTCGCCACTGTAGTTCTGAGCATTCCCTTCTGTGCTGGATCCTTTCCTTTCTAGATGCTAAGACTTTCTTGTTCTTACATGGAGGGCCGCCTCTGAAAACTTCCATCTAGAATACTCAGCCTGGAGGAGTCAGGTTTGTTCAGAATCTCAAGAAGGACCATGACTGATTTTTATATTTATTTATTTACAACACTGTATTTGTCTTAGGACTACAGGTTCACGTTTCTTCAAATATGTTACTATACGACACCCACAACCAAAATACAACCCTGTACAGCAATTCATTGGACCCTTGCAACCCTTTCCTCCCATTCTATGTCCCACTCTGGAACCCTCAGTTCCCACTATCAGAATCTAAGGCTTTGTTTTGTTTTATCTTTGCTTTGCTTTGTTTCTCTATATTCCACATAGGAGTTAAGTCATTTGGCATTTGTCTTTGACTCATTTCAAGTAGCTTAATTCCCACCTGTTTTCACATTTTCACAAAGGGCAAAACTTGATCTTTTTTTTTTAATGACTGAATAGTATTCCATTGTGTATATATACCACATCTTTATAAGATTGATTTCTAAAATATGCTTTGGCCTTGATGTCTAAACAGGAGCAGAAAAAGACTAAAAACAAATGGTACTCTGACTAAGCTGGAGGGAAAAAGGCATTATTTTAGGAGCAAAGTTTTCAATAAATGGTACTTAGTCTTTTAGTTTGGAAGGATACCTGAATAGACCAAACTAAAATAATAATAGTTACCACTTAGTGTTTATTATATACAAGGCACTATGCTAGAGAGTAAATTATAGGCTCACTTAATCCTCAAAATCATCCCCTGGACTAGGTACTACAGCTATTACAGATAAGAACAACAAAGCCAAAAGGATTTAAATAAATCATTTACGTTCATGGCAAAGCAAGATTAGAATCCCGACATCTTGACTCTGGAGTTACACATTTCTGAAGAAACTGGCAACCAACAGCCTTTATTTTTTCCAGAGGGAGACTCCAGTCATGTGGCACTCCTCTGGTTTTAAAAATCAAGAATTTCCCGAGTAGTTTACATTACTATTTCTGGGTTACACTCACCAAAAAAGAATGACCTATAAGAACTTTTTCCAAAGTAAAAGTTTAGCCTGTCATCATTATTTAAAACTTAGATTTAATAACACTGCAAATATATATTTGCATGTGTGTGCTTATGAAATATATATTTGCATATAATATATACCTTTGACCTCACCTTTGAGATTTCCAGATGACTGAGAGCTATTATAGTGTATTATCTTACTGTTCGTGCTATGACAAATTACCACAAACTTAGTGGCTTAAAAATGAAACAAATTTATTACTTTCTAGTTCTCGAGTTAGAAATTTGAAATGGTTTTCACTGGGTTAAAATCAAGGTATGGATAAAGCTGCCTGTCTTTCTGAAAGCCCTACGGGAGGGATTTTTTTTTTTGCTTTTCTCAACTTCTAGAGTCTAGTTGTGTTCTTTGTATTCTAGTTGATCCATGAGCCCCTTCCATCTTGAAAGCAAGTAGTGGCCAGTTGAATCTTTCTCACAATGCCTTCTCCTTGGATCTGACTCTTGCTTCCCTTTTCCTCACTTAAGGCCCAGTCACATTGGGCTCACCCAGATAATCCAGAATAAATCCTATTTTAAAGATCAACTGATTAGCAACCTTTACTCCCTCTGCAATTTTGATTCCACTTACCCTGTGAGATATATATGCGTGTGTGATATATAATATATATTATATATGTATGGGATTAAGACATATACCTTATGGAGTAGCCATTATTCTTACACACCATGTAGGGACTCTTTCACACCCTGAAATGTACTGATTTGTAGTAGCTATGACAGTCTCTAACTTTGTGCAGTAAAACTATGATGTGACAGTTTAGGACAGATAGGGATTTGAATTGGATAATTTATCTAGTTTAGATTGAGGGGCAATTTACATTATCAGCAGACAAGCTGGGACCCTGAATTTGTCTGCAGTTTATCAACTTGACTTTTGATAAATGCATATACATTTCTATCATCATAATTTAAAGGAAGAAAGCATTTAAGTACTTGGTCCAAAAAAAATCTCAATATAAGTGGCTTGATTGATTTTATATATCAATAAATATAGAAATATATGCTTTTATATTCCTTCTGCTATTTTGAATTGTTTGCTTATAGGATTATTGTATACAGTTGAGTTAAAGTCATCGGTGTCATTATCACAGTATTTTGAGACGAATTCTAACAGCAGTATATGCCACACAACTAAAATGACACCACGCACACACCACCACCACCTATCTGCCTGTTAATGATTCCAACAGCCAGAATCAAAATGGAGAAATTTGGTGTAAATATATTAACACACTAATTAACAGAGTTATTGCTTCAAGAGATACCCTGAATTAAAATAGCAAACATTTTCCAGGAAAATGGATATGTAACATACTGAAGGATTGTGTCTTTTATTGTTCTTTCTAATAGGCTCATGGTTTCATTTCCTTTGTTTTGCCCAAGTCAGTAATGCAAATGTTAAGCTCCCTCTCTCTATTAGTGCCCCTTAAAAGTAAGTTGATACTTTGAAGCTTTTAAATGGACCTAAATGGTTTTCAAGCATTTTCATTTCTGCTTTCTGCTAGCCAGGGAGACCCTAAGGGTGGGAGTCATGCCTTTTTCTAACTCCTCCCAGCTCCTGTGTAGTCCATTATGGGCTTAGTAGGATTTTTGTTATTCATTTGGGAATAGAATAGTTGGTCAGTTGTCTGTAGAAATGAACAGGAAGGTACGTTGTTTACATGGGAAAATCACACAACTTCTAAACTATTTATGTACATTTTTTCCAAGCCTATTTTTGAGTTCAGACTCAAGAGTATAGAACACTAAGGGTTCAGACCAAATTACAGGGCCATTTTACTTAAAATGATGTCTCTTTGACCCCAAGAGCTAAAAAATCAATTAAAGTAAACTAGAGTTGAACTTGAAACCATTCATTTTCTCCCACTCCCCAAGTTTCTAATTGCTTTGGATGCCTGATTTAGAGACAGACAACAAAATGTTATGGTTTTCTATAAATTAATTGGCAACTTAGAAAATGCTTGAGGGTCATCTTCCATCTCCAAACCTGGTGGAGCAAATTGCAATGGATGACTCACTTCTCTTGCAGATCCAGCATGTTAAATCAATGAGCATGTTTGCTTGAATCTTGTCTCCTAATGAGCTGAAAGGGGTAGAACATTTCTCATGCATCCAGATGGGATTATTTTGGAAAGTAAACTAATGCTCATGCCCACACAAAATTCCTCTGCTATCTCTGGCCAGATTCTGCTAGCTGCTCACCAAGATGATTTACCACCAATATGAAACCAAGCTGTTCCTTAATATTATTGGCTCCATAGGAATTCTTCCAAAAGACAAAATTTTTTTTGTTTTGCTTTGCTCAATTTAATAATACCATGTACAATATTTTCTAGATATTGTGAGTTTGTGTGGATATCCTTGAATGTGGGATTTTTAAGTTTTACTAGAGTAGATAGCACTCACTTAATATGGTTATTTGACTTGGGATTTATTATTTATGTCACTAATTGCTAACATTTAAGAGTATTTCACTAATCTTGTGGCCCTGAAGGCTCTTATAAGTCACAGAGAAAAGTATAACAGGGCCTCCCTGGTGGCGCAGTGGGTTAAGCAACGCACTATGAAGCAAACTGCAGCCACTGTAGCACAAGTTCGATCCCTGGCTGCCGCCACTGTAGCACAAGCTCTGCCGGCCAGGGAGGGGACCCACATGACGTGGCAGACCTCTCCTGCTGTGCCCGCTGCTCCCCTTAGCAGTGTACTTCTGTTGATCTGCCTGTTCTGCTCCCCGCTCTGTCTGTGGTGAATCCTCTCACCCCCCACACCTCTGGCCTGTACCCCAGTGCTTGTATGCATAAATAAATAAATCTTTAAAAAAATTAAAAAGAGAGAAAAGTATAACAATCTGGGGCCTCCCTGGTGGCGCAAAGGGTTAAGCCTCAACACTATGAAGCTATGGGCAGCCACTGCAGCATGAGTTCGATCCCTGAACAGGGAGCTGACCCATAAGGCACAGCAGATCTCTCTCCTGTCTCACTTGCTGCTCCCTTCAGCAGTGTATTTCAGTAGATTAGAACTGTAGATCTGTTCAGCAAAACAAATCTTGTTCTGCTTCCCACTCTGTCTCTGGTGAATCCTCTCACTGTCCTCCTCCCTCAAACCTCTGGCCTACACCCCAGTTCTTGCATGCATAAATAAATAAAATAACTCTCTTTTTTATAAACAATCCAGAAGAAAATAGTCATTTACTTTGGTTGTGTAAATTGGATTAACTTCTGGAAGACAATTCAAAGTCCTAAAAATATAATGTTGGTGTTCAGCAATTATACTTTTAAGATTATATATGAAGGAATTAATTAATAACGACCATGTGTCAGCCCTTACAAGAAATTTCATTGCTGTGCTATTTATTTAAAGAAAAAAAAAAAAAAAAGACAAGCACAGAAATTTGAAATAACCCAATGCCCCTGAATAGGGTCTGGTTCATGTTAGTTCAGATCTTCCAACAAACAGAAGCCTTGATAAAATTTAGGGCAAGTGCCAGTGAGGGAATTTGGGGAGGGATAGTCATCAGACCACAGTGCACATCTCACACTTGTGGAAGAGAGAGGAAAGGTAGGACGTTTTGGTGGAAGAGCGTTATACGGTTGAGCACTGGGTAAAGTTGATAGTCCTCAAACCAAAGTTACCTATCAAAGACGTCCTGGGTCTCTTGGGAATGTTCATGGGAAATGTGACCTTTGCTCAAATCCAGTGGTGATTCAGGAACAGCAACTGAAGCCACCAGTTATATTCCACATAGTAGGAGAGTCGAGAGATCATTTTCATGGTAACCACGTATTAAGTACATTTCAGCACAGCCACACCTGGATTTTATCACTAAGGGGAAGTAGATCAATAAATGTTCACAAGGAAAAATTCTTATAGTATATATTTAGGTATATTATACTTTAAATTTATAATTAATACTATTATTTTTAAATATATTTTAAATGTATAATTAATTAATATTAATCTACTTGAAATTTAGAGATATTCTTCATTGTACACATAAAATAATTTTCATATCTTTCATAATTTGGGAATGAAGACAACTGAGATAAGAAGACCCAATAAAAGATAAGAAGACCCAATAAAAACACATTTATTTCATGTTTGTTAGCATTTTTGTTTTTCCTACACTGCACTGTGATGCTAAGTTATAATCACAATAAAGAGAAAGAAACTTAATGAAATTCGATATTGAACATGAATCATATATTCGATCAGGGAAACTCTTCTAGTTAAACTACAAGACTAACTGAGGTTATTACTTTAAAATATTTAAAAATTATATATATTTTACTTTCTGAAAAAGAAATAATGTCTGTGTGGTGGATATAGTGCTGAGAAGACAGACAGGTCTTGTTGATGACTTTGATCTTATATTACTCCATAGAGAAGGCAAGGAGGATAACAGGGTACAGTGATTAAGACCTGTAATGAGTAATGCCAGTTTACATCACAGTGAGTCTGGGGCCTTATCTCTATACCAAGGCCTTGTGTGCATGGGCGATCAGGCCCCCAATGTGAAGAAAAATAGATGGAAAATAGGAAAACCTTCCCACTGAGGTAGGATTTTATATATATATATACCTGCTCTGTTCCATGTTCCCACACATCCACCTGTGAAGTATATCATTCAACGATGATTAATAATTGTGATGATGACCTTTGTACACATGCCAATTTGCAATTAGCTACTTCAGATTGAAAAATGGAATTTTAGAGCTGTAAGCAACTATTTGTATGATGCTCTATGAACAAGAATCCTGTGGTAAAATAAATTTAGATATTGCTACATAGTCTAATGCTTCATTTTATGATAGTAATTAGTGTATTAAATTATGTGAGTAATCCTGTTGTAAAACTCCATTTGACTCTGCTTTATACATCTCTGAAACATAAATAAAAGTAAAATTCTTCCTTCACATAATACTGTTAACTCAGTGTGTCCATAAAACACTGTTGAAAACCGGAATTGTATCTTGTGTTTTCATTTTCATGTGAGGAACTCTGAGGTTGATAGGGATTCAATTATTTATCCAAGGTAACAGAGATGGGGACTGGAAGAAGAGATCCCAGGACTGAGGCTGGCTGTCTCAGTTGCAATACTGACTTTATCTGTAGCCCACTTTTCCTATTAAAGATGATATGGTCATTTTACCATCTTCTCTAGATAAAAGTAGTTAAATAAATAAATAGACCTTTGGGTTATTGACTAAAAACATCCAGAACAATTGCTTCAGAAAGTAGCCAAATTATTTGGAAGTATATCCAAAGGACAAGTGGAAAATAAGATTTGTTATCCTTTGTCTTCCTTCTCTGCTACTGTTTTCAGGATGTGTTTTAGATTTTTGAGCTGAAGAGCAAGCTTCCTAGAGAAGATGCTTCTGAACAGAAACATTAATTGCTTCTGAAATAATTTTGAGTTATGCTTCTTTTATTGGATTCCAGCATTGAATGAATGCTGTGGAGTGTGTGGCTTTATTTTTGATGCTTTCAGAGTATGGAGGCATCCATTTGGCCATGCAAGCAGGTTAAAAAGCAACCATCTAACGTGTGATTTAGATTCTTCATCTCCTACGGGAGACTAAGCAGCTGTACCCTAAGGTTGCCCCTTCTCCTGCCTTGAAGGTTGAACTAATTTCCCAGAAGATCAGAAATAGATTGATGTGAGGGTGTGCAGACTGGGGGTCAAACCATAGGCTAACTGCTCTTCCAGTTGTTGATGTTTTGTTCAAGTTCCCAGTGATCCTGATGGCTCATGTTGAGTAAGAGATCCAAGAATGTAGCCAGGTCGCTGGACTGAAACCAACTATACAAATTCTGGAGTTCTGCTGGGCTTACACCAAGAAACACAGGTGGTCTTCCCGAGCCACTTCGATCTTACCCCGGCCTGAGAATAGCAGCAAATACCTGGGTGTGTTTATTATTCTCTAACAAATATTTTCCCATTTATTTCATTTTTAAAACAACCAAGGATAAAGCTTATTCAGCTGTAAAAATGAATTTATACCTTGATTCAGTTGACTTTTCTTTTGTATTTTCTCAGTAAAAGGGAAAGTGCCAGGAAATAGCCATTATTTATCCAAGAGCATCAATTGGGGACTCCTTAAAAGAAAGTGTAACCTGACATTTTTTTGAGGAGCTCAGTGGACAGATAGAGGTCTCCTAGCTTACTCAATTATTTCTGGCCTGTTCCACAAAGACCCTCTGATTGTTTGTTTCCACAGAGATCTTGACAAACACTGGAGACTCATCAACCAGAGTGAATTCCCTCAGTAAAATCGCTACCCTTTGCCAAGAATCAAAGGTCAGCCCAGTGGAGTGCCGTCTTCGTGTTCAGCCACTATGGAGCGTCTGGAACAGAGTGAGAACAAAAATTATCCTAGTTCTGTGGCCCCTGACTCTTTCGGGAAGAATTCCAAGAAAACTGCCACTGGGAATTCAGAAAGCACATTTGGAGTCTGGGAAGGGGCCAGGCTAAACAGAGAGTGGAGATATAGAGACAATAAGATAAAGGAAATAAATGACTCAAAGAAGAGTTTTAAGCCAATATTTACACCCATATTGCCATATTTACAGCTTAAACACTATGCCCTGAACATGCAGGAAGTAAGTTTTTATGAATCTCTTAATGAATGTTAAGTCAATAATATCCCTAACAATGGGCCTCAGAGAACTCTCCTATGAAGGCCATACAGTGAGTTATTCAGATGCAGTCAGGGTTAGTTGAATGCTGTAATGCACATCTTTAGGAAAGAGATTTTCAAAGAAACCCTATCTAATATGATACAAAGTCATTTAAATGTGTCCCTTATCAAAGGAAATCACAGCATAGAATTTAGACTTCTATAATGTTTGACAAGAAACATTAATACAACAGATTTTATTGTTAACAGAAGCAGTGGTCAAAGAACAGGTGCCCCTGTTGCCATCATCATAAGAAAATAATTACCCGTGCAGAAAAACTAATTAAAAGGACTAATTAGCAAACAAGTATACACATCTGTAAAGCCTGTGGCAGCTGAGCAACTGAGAAGGTAGAATGGATCTTATCAATTGGCTGGCGGCATGTTATCAGTAACTGTTTTAAACCAGTTTTCTTCATCTCCTCCTCTTTTTCCCTTCCCTGACTTTCTGCCTTTCTGCCTCCCTTCCTCCTTCCCCCCTTCCTTTCTTTCCTCCCTCCCTCCCCCCTTCCTTCTTTTCTTTTTGTTTTTGTCTAAGACACATCTGATGCATATTGGTTGACTGGCAAGTCCATCTGAATGATCAGTGAGACAGAGGCATTCTGATATAAAACACAAGCCCAGCAAAAACCACTGAACTCTTTGATCTTAGGGAGATGCTCAGGCAGCACTTTTGAAACTTTTATTTATTTTTTGGCTGTCCCATTGTTCAGTGTCCTCTGATTGCATTTACAAGTGTAATAGAAAATGACAGTCTTGCCAGTATTTCTTAAAATGTCAAAGACCACGTAAAACAAACCTTATTCAGAGACATCCCCACTTGTGAATAGCACGCCAGATAATCAGAGCACAGAGTAGAGCTCAATTTTTTTTTATCATTTAAATGGAAAGTTTTATTGTTAATTCATTGCTCATTTGTGAGATGCCTTTTAAGAGCTCAATTTTTGAGAGCATGTAGTCTTTAAATTCTGCTTCTTGGTTAGGAAAAATCTCTCTGATCAAAAGAAGATAGTATTCTAATCCATGACTCATACACAAGTTAGTAGAAAACGATTGCATCTACTGATAATCTGAGTCATACATCCTCTACCTTTGAAAACTCAAAACTCATTATCATAAAAGTCAGAGGGAAAAAATAAGTGAAGAAAAAGTTGTTTATAAAGCTCCTGACCCTTTCTTAAAAAGGAAAATAAGGTAGTTATTCAGACAGATGCTACTATAGAGTTGTAGAGGTAAAACCATATGTGATAAACAGGTTTAAATTCTGGCTATGTGGAGTATGACGCAGTGCACTCACAGATGTATAAATTAACCTCCCTTCGTTCACTGGCAAAACTGACATAACATCTGTCTCAGAGGGTTGTGGTAACAGAGATGCTTGTATATATAAAATTACGTAGCATATTGTCAAACAGTTTCCACTCATTGAATCTGGACAACCGTTTCTTGCCATCAGAGATTTTTGCTGATAAAAACCTCTGGTGGGTTTCCAAACGTGTGCACTTGTGAGAGAATGTGACTGAAAATAGATAATGATCATCTTAATATTATTATGAAAGTAGTTTTGACATCATGGACTCTATGAAAGAGTCCCAATCCCTCTTCCCAGTGTTCCCTAGATCAACCTTTGGAAACCAACAGACAAGACGAGGCATCTTATCTGTTGACCAGGGCAAAGTCCTGACAGAAGTAATAAGCAGGGGACTTAAGAAGGGAGACATTAGATTGAGTTCTACTTTGTGGATTTTTTTTTTTTTTAACCAAAACTTCCAGGCAAAATGTGTCATGAGAGACAAATGTCAAATAAGAGATGGTTGTTAAGGAAAGACAAATTAAAATATAGGTCAGTGTTTCTCAGGGCAATCAGATGAATTGGCAGGTAAGAAGTACCCCCTCCCCCTTAGACTCTAGCTTCCTCTTTTTAGTTTTTTATGTGATGTTTTAAAGTGGTGTTCTTTAACATGCACTCCTTTAATATTATTCAGTTATTGCTTTACTTGTGACTCTAGGAGACCTGATTTAGGAAAAGTTTTTACTCCCCTCACTGTAGTTGCAAGAAGCTGAATAAGAGGTTAGTTCTGGTCTGAAGGCTCCTTGTTTGTGGGAGCGATGTATATAAGCAATCAAGAAGAATACTGGGGGTGGAGGTGGGATACAGCGTGGGTCAGGGAGGAGTAAAGCACATTCAAGGAGCCCAGGCAAGAGGCAGGAACACATAGTAGGGACAAGGAGTAGAGGTCTTACCTGACCTGTCGGAAGGACTCATCATGTGATAGCAAGTTTCCCTGGTTGGCATAAAGGTAATCCTACCCAACATTTTGTCCTGGCAACCAAGGGGCCATGTTTCAGGTGATTAGACCCTCAATTCCTCCTGTAAGAGCTGTGGATGATCTGTTTATTTTAAATTAAATAAGCATGATCTAGGGTGGAGAACCTATGAAAAATTTAAAGTTTAAAATATTAGGAAAATATGCACATGGAACGTCCTCATTTTGGTCATGAGAGTTTGGAGGAAAACCAACAATTTTCCATCTCAGCTATTTTAACAGGTTACAGAATGAAAGCCAGTGGGGGGGAAAATGTATATGATTCACAGTTTCACAAATAGAGTATTGTAGATCCTAATTTTTAAGTTCAGTTTGTACTCAATATGGTTAAAATCCAAATGATGTTAAAAACAAAAGAGGAAAATTATTGTTTTTATTCCATGGTAACTAAATGGGCCCCTACTAAAAAATAAGGTATGTGAAGATATATCAATATATTGATTCATTTCAAACTAATCATTATATTGCTTGCTTTCAATGAAAATGGGCTTGTATCAATTAACATTCATTAAGTCACTCTTCTAGTGACTTAGAATACGTTTTTTTAACATGAAGTATGAAGTACTATTAAACCTATTTTTAAAGGAACTTTTTATGCACAGATATAATAGTTGCCCCCACTCCTGCTGCTTTTTAAATCATATTTTAAAGTATTTTCTAAAAGTATATTTTGTTGACATTAATTTTACTAGATAATTACAGGTATTTCCTCCAAAAATTTTTATTGTCAAAGAAGTTTAGATAACATGGGTTCAATAAAGAAGGAAGTTCTTTATCATCCCTTCATGAGCTCCTGTTATGGGAATGTCCATCAAGAAATTGAACAAAGTTATCCAGAAAGTCAAGTTTTCAAACTTAGGTGCTGTGAAAAACTTGACCTCATAGTTGATACATTAAAATCTTTTAAAACTAATACTCTGAATGAAAAGACTTAAGAAATGCTGTTTTGAATTAATGGCTAAAAGGACTGCATTTATACTAGGAATCTTCACAGAGCCATTGGCTTCTACAGTTTTGAAGGGTTTGTTGTTCAGTTAGCCTTATCTGACCCTTCATTTGGTTTCTCTGTATTCCACACATAAGTAACATCACCCAGTATTTGTTTTTCCTTTTCTACTATTTTGCTTAGCATAATCCCCTCTAGCTTCCTCCATCTTGCTGCAAATGACAAGAGCTGAGTAGTATTCCATCATGTCTGTATACCACATCTCCCTGATATTTGGGTACTTGGGTTGTTTCCATGACTTGGTGATTGTAAATAGTGCTGCAGTGAACATGGGAGTGCACATTTAAAGCTGACCATCGAACTGAGGCACCAGAGCGGGAGCAGGAGGGGTGAGGACAGAGTGATGCTTGTGGTAGACTATAGGTGGTAAGTGCTCTGTGGTAAGGATGCCTGAAATTTGGATTCTGTACATCTAAAACACAAACAATATTGTAAACTGATGTTACCCACCCAATTAGATAAATCAAATTTTAAAAATAATAAAAAATTCTAATGGAAACTTCTTTAGGGTTAAGCAAAATCAAAATGAAACAGAAATACTGCAGACCTGCCATATAATAAAATAATATTTTACTGCTTTTGAAAATGGAAGTCCTCAAAAACCGTAGGTAAAAATAACAAAGGTAGGTGGATGTGATAAGAAAAATTCCTTTCCTCCTGCTCTCCCACTCTCAGGATAACTGTAAAAGAGAGTTGTCCATGCCTCTTTCTCATTTGTGTTGGCCCAGGTGAATGAAGTTTACCATTGCCTAGTAATATCATCAATTTCTTACATGGGGGGTGGGGGGGCCGAGAGAAGATGATTGATTCTCCATCTATTTTCAGAATTGGCACTTTGTTATTTTCTTTGAAGTATTTCATGTACCTAGAATTCAGACATATTTTTGAATAAATAAAACCCACAAACACTTTTTAACACTTTTCAAGGAGAAATACATAGGATTTTTTTCAGGCCTTCATTTCCAATCACTCTGCCGTCATTGTCTTTTATTGATTCAGATGCCACCACATTGGCTCTCCTTGGTTTGTGTCTATGTCTAAACATTAAATCAATAATCAAATTCAAACTGGTCCTATTTAAAATGAACTTAACCAGAAAGGAACGTGCATTAAGTCCAAAAAGTTCTACAGAGTGTTTATAATTCAGTTAAGTTATGTACCTCTTTATAGAATCCCCAATTGTCACACAATCTCAGTGCTCTTCGGGTCCTTCCAGCTACTCTGAAAGGGTCTTAATTACTGAGCATACTTCAACAACTGTATGGATCCATTTGGTTTAACATAAAAGAGAAAACTAACTCCAAAAAAAAAAAAAAAAAGTAGAGATTTAGGGGAGAGAAGATTGAAGTCTAAACTTATTAACCAGTTCAGAAAGTTACCAGCACAAATGAGTTAATGTCTTTCAACAGTGAGAGCATTTGGTTTTTTTATATTTTTATGCCTATATCCGTGTGCGTACAATGTACGCTTTGTTATGCTGCTTCTGGCTGATGTTTTGCATCCCTTTAGAACAGGCAGTAATTGAAGCTGGTACGTAATGTACCTAGGGTGAAGAGTTGCTGGAGTCTCCTTTGGGACAGGATTCTAGTTGGCATGACCAAGATATTTCCTCCCTCCCAGTCCTTACAACCCTTCTCAGTTTAATGACAGTCATGTTTTATGTGCTTCTTCTGATCTAACATGCTTAGGTGAGGGCAGTTCTAGAATATATAAAAGTCGGTTGCAGAGTGGTAATTATTGTCCATGGTTTTACATAGCATCTCGTGTGGTAAGAAAGTAAATGTATAATCACCTGGTAATATGAAAAAGTCAGAGTGAAGGACCAAAGGACTTTGTCATTTTACTCCACCCAGTGAGTCACTGAAATGGATTGAATTATAAGCCAGAAACTTCAATTTGATGAAACTCATCCTAAAGAGGAAAATGTCACTACATGTTGGCAGTTTATAAAATGTGATGAGCTGCCCTAATCCATTGGAACCAACATGTCCTTAATAATAGCAACATTCTTTGTAAGCTAAATTGCTATTAATTTTTCAAAAAGCTTGTCAGGATATGCTTCTACAGTGATGCGCATATGATCATAGGCATTCCCATTGTGTCCAGTATAGAGAAAAATACAACCCACTTGAGAATCTGTAAAATACTGCCAGCATCTGAGTATCTAAAGCTATCGACCAAAATGGAATTAAAACTTTGAAGTGATTTTCCACATCTGAGAGAATCAGCTGAGTCCTTACATGGTGATAGTGTCACAGAGTCATTTTGCAGCAGACCCCCAGATTCATCATTCAGCAAGGAGTGACTGAGCACCTGTCCTATTCCAGGCACCCAGCTAGGGAGTGTCCCTATCCATTAACCATTTCCTCTTCTCTGCACTGTTGAACCCTCTCTAGTCAGTAATAAGCGACACTGGGTTCCTTCTCCTCTCATGTATTTTATGCCTTTAAAGCTGCCCGGCAAAGGGACCCCCTCCCATGGAAAAGGGAAGAGCAGGCTATGTTGGCGGTTTAACTGCACAGGAATGTACTTCCCGCATAATGCTGAGTTAAGTTGGCTTTTTTCCTCCTCTTCTTTCCGTGGACCTCAGGAGAAATTCCTTAGAGTACATTAACATACCTTTGCAAGGTTATTTAATGACCTGATGATTCAACAGATAGAGATTGTAACATGAAGTCATCCAAGAGAGCCTTAAAATAATTCGATACTGTAGAGAAACTTTGGGAAATGTCATGCAGATAAACCTCTGCAAGACCATCTTAAAGTCAGGCTTTATCTTGATTCATCTGCTTATAACCTCAGTAATGACGTGTCTGAAGCAGACAGGATATGGCAAACTGGGAAGCCAGTGGCGTAATCAGTGGGGTTTTTATCAGCAAATCTCACTTAATGGAATGTTATCAAGGTAGCACTGAAAATTGAAAATTGTAAGCTTTGAAAACCTGATAGTTACTCTTTTGCTCATAATATTTGAAGTGAGAGCAGCAAATAAACAGTGTAAATTAGAGCTATTATACATATATGCTGTGCCCTGCATAAGGGCGCCCAGTGGGGTGTGTGGTTGAGGGGTAAGTTCCAGTTGGTAATGTGCTTACTGGTCTGTGCACTATCGGGTGAGCTTACATTTGCCTTCTTCATGTTTGCACAAAGGTGCTAGCTAGGGTGGCTCTGGTACTAGCACACAGGTCTCTCCGAGTAGATGTTTGAAAGTTCTCTTAGGCCAATGAAAAAGGAGGCAGTTCTGACATGAGGAGGACTTACAAAAGGCTGCCTTACTGCTAGTGTCTTCTCCAAGTGAGCTGGGTACACGCTGATGATTCTAAGCTGCTAGATAAATCTAGGGCCAGAGGAGTATATTACTCCATCCACCTCTATTCCCTGAAGAATTGTCCAGAACCATGATTTTCCTAGAGCTAGAGTAATCCACATGAATCAGTGTTGTAATTGAAAGATCTGGTCATAAGTAATGCAAAAATATAAAGCCGAGACTTAACAGCTATGTCACTGTATTAGCCTGTGAGAAGTCCTATTTTCTAGTGTTGTCATACACACTTCCATGAAATTAGTTTAGATCTCATTGACTTTGTGGAATGTTCTGTATCTTAATGCAATTCTCCTTTGTGTGTGTGTGTGTGTGTGTGTGTGTAATATGAGTGTAGCAGCTTGAGAACTACCACATTGCCTCATTCTACATTTCCTAGTTCAGATATATATACACACACACCAACCACTATCAGTAACAGTAAAATTAAATGGGAGAAGCTAGCAGGAAATAGATAAAGAGGCATACAATAGAGACTTTTTTGGAAAGAAAGAGGCCAGGCAAATGGATTTTAAAATTCTGTTTCTATGACTGCACTACATTTATAAGCTGAAGCCATCAAGAATTGACATTGCTCATAGAATACCAAGGGAAAATTCTGAAAAGGAAGTATCTATTCTCTTATTACCCAAATGTAAATTACATGTGCTTTTGAAGTATACCCTTTATTTAATTTTAATGCATTTTAAATTTTAATATGGATTACTCTACATGAATCACCCTCTTTGTTTTCAACACCATTAGCACACAAAAATTGAGGAAGGGATTCTATTTTCTGGCAGTCCAAAGTATTTTATGAAGTGTAGCACATAATATTGCATCTTCCATAGAGGAGGGATTTGATATTTGTTGAAGCAATTTCAATGTGTTATGTTAGCTGTGATCTACCATGAGTAGGTAATGACTTCCTGTATTTCCAGCTTAAAAGAATTCTTCTACTGCCATTCTATTTTTTTTTAATACTTGGTTCTCCAAAAATAAACAAGACATTGCTTTATTAGAATGAGTAGGCACCTCTCTCAAAGACTTATATAGTCAAAGAGATTCAAGGTCAATTGTTGTGAACCAATTTATTTTCTTATCCTATAAAGGCACTGTATAAGGTTTGAAATCCTTTTCATTTGATTAAGTCCAGTGGATTAAAAAAAACTGTATTTGACACAGTTAGTAGGCTGGATATTGTAGAAGACAAACATTTTATTTGAAATTGTCAGATGCAAAAAGATACGGCTCATATTTTGGCATAATTTTCCCTTTGAAAAAAGAGAGAAGACAAATAGACAAATAACTTACATGAAAGGTAGAATGTGAAAAATACAAAATAAGAGACTCCCTGTCCCCAGCAAGTTGGAAGAGCATAGGCATTTCCATTGTATAGAAATTTTCTCCTGAATGCCATTACCTTTTGAATGGAAGCTGAGAAGACAAGTTGAAGGTAGAATGGTAGATGTCGTGGAAAGAGCAAAGAATACTATGTGCACGAAGTCAGAGTGGTAGGATGGCTTATAGGCCCTGGGGGAACTTAGACTAGTCTCATTTGAATAGAGTAGAAAATGGCTAAAAAGAAGTTATGTTATAGTCTGTTAGCATATTAGTTTTTTATTCTGTTCTTTTTTTTTTAAGATTTTATTTTCAGGCATACAAGAGATGTGGTACAGACCATAGGGGCAGGAGGTGTGGGGGAGGGGGCAGTAAGAGGATTCATCAGAGACAGAGTGGGGAGCAGAACAAGCAGATCAACTGAAATACACTGCTGAAGGGAACAGCAGGAGAGGCAGGAGAGGTCTGCTGTGCCCTGTGGGTCCCCTCCCTGGCCGGGGGATCAAATTCACGCTGCTGTGCCAAGATGCTTCGGCACTCAACCCGATGCACCATCAGGGAAGCCTTTTTTCTTTTTGTTTTAAAAAAAGCTTTTCTTTCATATTTACCTACTAACTAAGGCTAAGGTTCAGCCTGTGCAATCCGGTATGTGCGCTGGCTGCCATCTGTTCTGATTGGCCAAATGTTTATACTCGCTGGTTGATACCATATTTTATTGACTGCTCAGTATAGACTTATTTTAATCCATTTGAAGTTCATCTTTGTGTATGAGATCCATATTTTTTTGATATCAGTTTTTTCTATACTGTCTATTAATAAAACCACTAAATTTTTGCTAATATGTGGTATAATTTTGCAAATATGTCATCTTCCTACATATTTTTTTTGGAATGTAGCATTCCTTTCTTTGAACTTAGAATATGGAAATAATACATAACATTATATCATTTAAATAATCTATACTGTAGTATAGTTTTTTCCCCCAGAACCTTAATGTCTATTAATGTTTGCACACATTAAAATTATGCATCCAGTCTCAACAGAATAAATGTGAATACATTTAACTGAAAGAGCGAGTATCATAGAAGCTAAGGGAAGAGAGAGAATACTACAACCAAAGAATTACTGCTGAGTTTGGCAGTTAAAATAATTGTGAAAGTTTTAAGAGAACAACTTTAGGATATTGGTGGTGATAGAAGTCAGAATAGGATGGACTAAGTTAGTGATTTTTGATTTATATTTATTAGCAGCCAGCACACTTTGTTTTAATGTACTTTGCTTTATTTGGCTTTCCAGATAATGTGTTTTTTATACCAGCAAAAAGGTGATAACTTGCTGAAGACTCAGATCATTGTTACCTTTTTTGGCAAGAAAATATTTATAATTAAGATATGTTCATTGTTTTTTGGACATAATGCTGTTGCCCATTTAATACACTTTAGCATGCTATAAACATAGCTTTTTTTTTTTTAAAGATTTATTTATTTATGCATACAAGCACTGGGGTACAGGCCAGAGGTGTAGGGGGTGAGAGGATTCACCACAGAGAGCAGGGAG
>JAGFMF010011655.1:1382628-1436606 GCA_019455555.1 Galemys pyrenaicus | reverse complement strand
TCCCCCCCCTGGCCAGCAGCAGGGATCGAACTCGTGCTGCAGTGGCTGCGGTCTGCTTCATAGTGCGTTGCTTAACCCACTGCGCCACCAGGGAGGCCCCTATAAACATAGCTTTTATATGCACTGGAAAATCCAAAACATTCATGTGATGTTCTTTACTGCATTGTTAGCATTATTGTAGTGGTCTGAAACCAAACCTGCAATACGTATTCTCTGAGGTAAGCCTGTGTTCCACTATCTAAAGGAGTAACTGAGAGCAAAACATATGAATTATTCTTAAACAGTGAAGTTAAAAATCCCACAGCTGAGATTTTGACAGCCTGTCCGCTATTCAGCTGGTTTGAGATATTTCAATGACTTTCACATTGCTCCTCCATTTGTTGAGTTTGTTCATTCAAAGATTTTTAAGTTTTATTTGGGAGCCTATGTCCAAATGATTAAATTTAGAAAGTTCATTTAATTCTTAAACAGTCCTTTGGTGCAGCCCACAGTTAACCTGCAGCTTCTTCTGTCCACTGAGCCTTTCTTTGGTCTCTCTCTCTAAAATCTAAGAGCACAGGAAACACAACCTTCAGCAAGAGGCAGAGTTGTCATGTACATTGTTCTCTCAGGTTTATTGTACTAAGACACTTTAGAGAATGCAAGAGTAATTATTCTGGGAAAATATGCTTACAACTACCTTTAACCCCATCGGAGACTTGCCAGAAAAATTACAAGACACCTACTTAAATTTACTTTTTACATAGACACTGTATACTTTTTAAGTATAAGTATGTCCCATGAAATAGTTGATATTTATACTAAAAGCTCAGTGTCCTTATGTTTATTTGCTAAACCTGGCACCCAAACTATGAACCTTTTACCCTTTGTAGGAGTAACATGCTATCCATACAGAACCCAAAATTGTTCCCATCCGAACTGGCTGCATAATTTGCAGACCCTGGTTCAGAATGAAAATGTGGGGTCTCCTTGCTCAAAAATTATGACCTATTTTAAGACAGTGACATCAGAACCCTAAATGAAGCACGAGGCCCTTCTGAGTGTGGGCCTTGGGTGATCCACACAGGCTTATAAAGCAGGACCTGTTATTAATGTTTCGGATGGTATGCTCTCTTATAGTGAAATATTTCCTCTTTTCAGCATAAAATGAATGGGAAGAACTTAGCATGCTTAACTTGGGATTTTGATGAAAGATTTTGAGAGATAACTGCATTTGGAGTAGATCTTGATTATAAGGGTCATGAGAACAGGGATCATACCTGACTTGCTTCGTATACTGGTATTTTCCCTGACATACAGAAATCTCTGAACAATATGTTGAATAGATGTCTTATAAGTATAAATCCAGTATGTATTTACTGTAAATAAAGGTATTAAAATCAAACAAAGGACACAGATCAAAATCAATTGTAATTTCCACTTGAGTAATAAGGGATTGGATGGCAAAAATGAACTCTAATGTTATACAGATTATGCAATATGTAGGTATGCCTATTATGTGATGTTGTATGTCGTGTGTCACCAGTTGGTGAATATATGATCTCATTTGTGGTAAATGATCACATCATGATGTTCTGTGCTCACCTATGGACTGACTTTTCCAAAATTTCTTTTCCCTAAATATCTTTGAGAAGCCTCAGTAGTAGCATGTGTAAGTCAAGTTTCTCCTATGCTGCCTTGTTGGTGTTAAGCAAGTATCTTGTCCTTAGAGTTCCATTTGGGGCACCAGTGATGGAAAATCACTGCCAGAGGCTATAGCTGTAGTTTCATATCTTTCGCGTGGTTGCTTTGCTGCTTCTGGCTGATTGTGTCACCATGGCTTCTGTCCTCGAGACTAGTGGCCTTTATGCTGTCTGAGGCAAGGTCTTTCATGCAGGGTGCCCTGAGTACTGGCTTAGGTCCCAGTGACACAGTTCTTTCCTTTGCCAAGTGGAGCACTTGGGAGCATCATGGTTGAGGAGTGTTAGGTCAATGGTGGCCATACCCAATTCTGGACTGTTCGGTGGCAGGTATAGAAATCAGTGGTAGGTATAGAAATCAGTGGTGTTCTGTTTATTTCTAGGGCCCTATTTTTTCTCCTTGGTAGGGAAGGGGTCATTGGTTCACATCCATCATCTTACCCTGAAACAAATTATGATTAGAGTTCAAGATCCTTCCCAAGGGATTTTTTGAACCCCAGGCAAATTCAAGACTTGTTGATTCAGCTTATGTTTCTGTTGTCCTGTTCTCTGGCAGTTAGGAGCTGTCTGCTCAGTGCACATGAGGCACAGCCTACTGATAGTGGTGCCTATTTTTCTAATGTTTCAGGGAGAGTGAAGAGTCTTCGCTGGCGTTCTAAGAGGACTAGTGAATATCAGTTTTAAATATTTAGCTTCTAAAAACTGATTTTTTTATACCATGCCAACTTTTCTTATATAATATTCCTTAGACTAAATGGAATGTTTATATTAATAAGTTACTAAATATTTACCCATAGCATCCATGTTAGACAGTGATCTTCATGGTACATTGATCTGTATGTTTTCTCCTGAGAGAATTTTATCTAAGAAGTGACATCAGCATAGTTGCATATTTCTAAACTGGTTATACCTGAGTAGATGATGCATAAAGACAACACGAAAAATTACTTTTTAAGACTGTGTCATGAATTTCAAATGTACCATGAGGTGCAGAAATACATCTGTGTTAATGGAAGATTGTTCCCATTTTGTAAAAGAAAAAAGGTTTGTGGCCTTCTCAAGTTTTGAGACAGCAGAATATGTTTAAAAATAACACTGGTTTGGCAGTTGAGAGACCTGAGCAAAATTCTAACTTGAGCGCATTACTGATTTCTCTGAATTGTGGTTTACTCATTTGTAAACTTAAAGGTTATAAGGATTAAAGGAGTCAATGCTGTCCTCTGGGTCTAGAAATAAGAACATAATGCTACTAACTAATGAACTTTTCCTCAAATGTGTTTTAAAATGTCTCTTATAAGTATTATTCTACCCTTCCCCACTGGCAGTCAATTGTTCAATTTTCTTGTTATGCCTTCCTAGACCAGCTCATAAATTTTGTGGGACCAGCTCAAGATTACATATGGAGGCCCATATGCCAGATGTCTAAATATTTACAAGCTATAAATCAAGCTAACACACTGCTAAATTAAATGTATGTTCTCTTCTAACTTGATAAATCTATATTCACAATGACCTGGGAAGTTAGAATTTAGAATTCCCAAACTCAGTGGGGTGAAGAGAGCTGGCTCTGGCCTTTGGCTCTTGCTTTATCAGCTTTCTCCTCTCACTTCCAGCTCCTACACACCATGAGGATCCTGCATAGCTGGATGGGTATCTCAGTTTACCTTTTGAAGTTTCTTCCATACTCCCAATGAACAGTGACTTCTTGAACACAAGGTAACTTTCTGATATGTATATATCACACAGTGAGTACACTCTACCCTCAGGACAATAGGCCAGTAAGGTGCCACACAAGCCCTGGGTGCAGATTTAGGGCTAGCAAATTCTGGTACCCCAGATACCCAGAGCATAGTCTAGATGTGGGCATGGAAGACAGACTCCTAGTGGAAATAAACTCTGTAGTCCATGGACTTTTCATTCTATGAGAAAGGGAACAGTTAGGGGAGAACTAAAGCAGAGTCTTCAAAAGGATAGAATCCAGGGATGAGGGCATGTTCTTCATATTTAAAGGTGGTACTTTCCAGTCCTCATCTAAACAGCCCATATTTTCTAAAACAGAATGCTAAGATGTTACTAGCCTTTAACATGATAATGTGTGTCATGAAACTCCAAAATTTATGACCACAGAACACATTTGTGTGTGTGTGTGTATGTGATTGCATACAAGTGCGTTCACCTCTGTGTGGAACACCGCCATAAGACAGTATTTGGCAAAATCTTTTCTTTTTTAAAAGATTTATTTATTTATGAATACAAAAACTGGGGTACAGACCAGAGGTATGGGGGGTGAGAGGAGTCACCAGAACAGAGCCAGGAGCACAAAAGGCAGAATGGCTGAAACACGCTGCCAAGGGGAGCAATGCACAAGACAGGAGAGGTCTGCTGTGCCATGAGGGTCACCGGATAGCTTCATAGTGCTGTGCTTTAACTCCTTGCGCCACTAGGGAGGCCCCAAATATTTTCTTTTTTTTTTTTAAAGATTTATTTATTTATGGATACAAGAGCTGGGGTACAGGTCAGAGTCGCAGGAGGTGAGAGGATTCACCAGACAGAGTGGGGAGCACAACAGGCAGACTGACTGAAACACACTTTGAGGGCAGCAGCGGGCGAGGCAGGAGAGGTCTGCTACACCATGTGGGTCCCCTCCCTGGCCAGTGGCAGGGATTGAACTCGTGCTGCAGTGGCTGCGGTTTGCTTCATAGTGTGTTGCTTAACCCACTCCGCCACCAGGGAGGCCCCCAAATCTTTTCTTATCTCTGATTTTGTATACAGTTCATTCCTCTTCCTTCACTACTGCTTAAATGTAGGAAGTTCTGTGTTTTTTTCTTGTTCTATATTAGTGCTTGATGATTTTGTCCACATACAAGGCTTTATTCATTAACTACATTTTAATGATTTCAAACTCCACATCTTTCACCTGTGACCTGAGATGCATACTCATGACTGAAAATGACCACTTGTATACTCAAATTCCACATGTTGAAAACTCAACTCATCATCTCCCTTTGTTCCTATTGATCCCAACTTGCTCTTCCAGTTAGTTCTTTTAGAAAATGTATCATCTACCAGTGACCTTGGTCAGTATCCCAGAGTGATCTTTGATTCTTTTCTTAACCTTAACTCCTCCCCAATTTGCATGAGATTTTGTTGAATCTGTTGCCTCACTATTTATCCAATCTCTTAGATATTATGTTTCAAGGCCTTTCAGCATTTCTTGCCTAGATTCCTGCAATTTCTTATTTCTTCAATCCTTTTACATTGCAATGAGAATATTCCTTTATAAATGATAAAATACTGAGTAAACTTTTTATATAGTGACATGGAAATATCTCCATGATATGTGAAGTTAAAAAAGTTAAGTGCAAAACTGGACATAGATGTTAAGCTTCATCAGCAAAAGGGAAAATACAAACACTTATATTTGTATTTATAAGCAATTAATAAAGTGACTTTATTTGATGTTGTTATTTTGGGTGAATGTTTCAGGACAGAGATATAAATGAGAGAATTCAGTATTTATGGTTTACCTACCCAAAAAAATGAATGGGGGGATATTATAATGCAGTCATCTTTCCTGTAGGACCTTACTATGGACCCAGGTTGAGTACATTAGAGGGTGTTATTTTGCACCTGACAGTTCAGTACATGTGACTGATGGAACCTTCATTTTGTGTAGCTTCTACGCCAGATTCACGTTGTTGCCAATGGTTCATACCTAAGATAGACCGATCCCATGAAAACTAGTCCTTAGTGCCTCCTGTCCTGAATGGGAGAGTTTAGCTTTGTATTTTCATTTCTCTTTAGCTTTCTGAGTAAGTGACATTTTCTCTAATGATTTTTTCCAAATTCCGCTTGAAGTGATTTTTGGTGAGGGAGTTTACAAAACTTCAATCTCAGGATTATAGGTCAGCCCTGGAATAAGCAGTCAGCATAAAGAAAGAAAAATAATGTGGCTTCATATTTTTCATCAGCAATACTCACATGTAATGATCAAACAGTGTTTTATTCTTTACATAAATTGCCAAAGGGAAGTGGAAGGAAGTTCTGGGAATTGAAATTTAAATCATTTCATAGGCCACAGAATACATCTTCTCCTAGAATTAGGTTTGTTTTGTTTGTTTACGATTTGAGAACGGATTTTAATCATTTTTGGAGTGAACTTCCTTGGAAAGACATGATTTCTCTAAACAATGCCAAAAAACTAATTTTGATTTACAAAATCTAAAGTAAAAGACCT
Source organism: Galemys pyrenaicus (assembly GCA_019455555.1). Lineage (NCBI taxonomy): Eukaryota > Metazoa > Chordata > Mammalia > Eulipotyphla > Talpidae > Galemys > Galemys pyrenaicus. Next base: position 1,430,690 of record JAGFMF010011655.1, on the reverse strand, counting down.
CAATCATTAAGTATTTAGGTCACATTTTAAGTAATGTGGTTCCCCAGGTGTGGACAGGTTACTATGGAGCTCTAAGAAGGGTCAGGTACTCTCATGTGCCCCGGGGCAGAAGGTCCTGGATGTGGGCAGGCCCAGGGCTCTGTGAAGATGGCTGCAGTTGGGCCTAGTGCTGCAAATGGCCCCAGGGACTAACCCACATGCCACTGGCTTCCTTTTCCAATTATCTGGATCTGGTTCTATTGAATAAAATGTTCTTCTTTGATGTTATCCCATTTATTTGGGCTCTGGGCCCATCAATACCACAGTTCATAAAGATTTAATATTAAAGATATTTTGTTCATGGACTACTCTGAGAAAAATAATTTTGTGTTTTTGGTACACTCTCATGTTTTGCCTATTATTGTTCTGTTGAGACATGAAGAAATATGATTAGGTCATGTTTTCAGATATTTAAAACAGAATTTTGAGCATGCACTTTGAAAGATATCTTAGTATTAGGACTTCCAACTTGTGGAGCAAGTAGTGAAGCAAGAGAAAATGCAATAATTTTCCCAAAGCTACTAAATGAATCTGGTCAATGTTATACCTTAGATTTTTGGACTCAGACTTCTGTGCTGATTAATATTGCATATAAACGCAAATTCACTCCTCCAAACACGCACACACACACACCGTGGTGTACAGAATAAGTGTATATTTTACTACCTATTATAAATTGAACTAAAAAATGGTAACTTTAGGTTTTTAAATGTAGGAGTCCTTAGGAATGTGAAACTTAGAGCATTTAAATCTCTATTTCTTTAAACACTAAAGAGTAACTTAAGTGTAAATGTTAGTACACACAAAAAGCATCAGAACTATAGACACAATGACCATTTCTTCCATCAGGTATAAGAGCGATTCAGCAACTGCTACCAGATGTCCTTCCAGTAAAATTAAGGGTACTTGAGGCATTTTGGTATCTTCTGTTTGTATTTTTAAAAGGTGCATCATTTAGAGGTGGATTTGACTAAGAGATGAATGCATTTCAGTAGGATTTCTCACGAGATGCCCAGAAGCTGTGGTGACCGCTGCAGGATCTGTGTGTATGACAAGACTGTTTCCTGTACGACTTTTAAGTTTGCCAGTTGCAGCTGTCTGAGCCCACTCATCCCATATCCTTGGACTGGTCCTGGCATATATCTGTCTGTGTGATTTGACTGTGTACCTCCTTCTGTACTTCAATCAAGTTGGTTCGTTATTAATCATGGACTTCAATCAGCAATGTATTAGTAACTCTTTCAGTAGCTCATTTTAAACTTCATCTGTGATGTTATTTTGAGCCATTTCTTAAGTGGATTGATCCCGTAAGAAAACATTGGTTTGGTACTCACTGGCCACATCTGTCAGGCTTGGGCTCTTCACCCTTGGGTGTGATACTGCTGCTACAGGCCAAAATAACATGGGCTGGAAGGGGAGTGAATCTGACAGCCAGGAGTCAGGAGAAGAGGGGAAATGAACATGCATAATAGGTTTGTTTTGAGGGAAGACAGGAATAGTCATAATGAACCCCCAAAAGGACATTAACTTAGAAGCAGATTTGAAACCTGGCATGTGAGAAGAGTTCTGGAGTTAAATATAACTTCACTGCATTACCCAAGTGTCAATTTATGAGTCAGTTTTGGAGTTAAATGAAAAGTTTTTCAAAAAGCAGTTATTAGAATACAGAATTGCTCATTTTCTCTGCATTCCATTGAATTATTTAGTTCACATGCAGTGGTTCGTCAGCATTCTCATACATAAATACAAAATATACATCTGTCTAAGCACGTTAAAAAGGTATTGTTGATGCTTTACCCTAGGAATTTTCTAGTTTTGTTAATAACCATAACCTTGCTTTTCAAACCTGTGATTATGGGGTGAGCTTGCATCCAAGATAAAATCACATCTATGAGGTTTAGTATATTTAAAAGACATGATACTATTTTGTATAATATGAAAAGCTTTGATTTGGGACTAAGGACTGGAAGCAGGGAGGGTTTTTTTTTTTTTTTAAGCAAAAGCAAAGCAACGGAGCAATCCAAGGTAGCTTTTCACTGGGTGCCACCATGAGCATTGGTCAACTGAAAGAGCAAATGTTCGCCCATAGTGAGGAGAAGGATTGACAGTGTGCTTTAAAAAAATGGGAAGCTTGCAGAGAAGAGAGAGAGACTAGGAATTATGAACACCAACCAGCTTTTTGGTGGCCAGCCAAAAGCCTTTTTGTTGGAAATACCCATGTCTTTCCTAAACCATTTGGCTCACCTCCTGACGTAATTGCATTTGAAAGAGAATTATTTAAATGGTCTGGAGTGAGGGTAATGGAAGGATTTCAATTACCAAGGCACATACTGTATTACTTTAAGTGGCATAAATCGGCCTTAAGGCAAACTCATGTATCAGGCCTAGCATAGCTTTTCAATGCAATATGCATCTACCCTGTTCTGAAGGTAACACTATGTGCTCTTAGGTAATGTAAAACAAAGGTTAGGAGTCAAGATGTAATTTGAACAGAAATCTATTGGGAAACACAAATCATAATTTCAAATGTGGAAAAAGGCCAAAATGATTGAGCATGCTGAAATAATGGTCAAGGGGCTTTAGGTAAGTTTGAAATGATATAAATGATTTAAAAAATTCATGTAAATAGATATTAAGGAATATTTGGAGGCACCAATAAAAAGCTGTTCCAAAGTTTGAGAGCAAAACATAATATCTTGAATATTCAACCAATAAAAAAAGAATCAGTAACTGCTCATTTGAACACTTGGACAAAATAGAATAGAGCTTAGTACTAAATGTAGAGAGACAGGTTTTACTGTCTAGCTTTCAATGTCATTGCTTATGTATTAGCAAAGCTTACTTATTCAATGCTAAGGGACAAGCTGAAGATATTTTTTAGTTGTAAAGATAACTGGAGCTGTGTAGATTGAATGATGCTATTCTCTTTCATATAAATTATTGCTCTGTTCTTTGTCTTTCTTGCCTCTGCATTCATGGATCCTAAATTCACCTCTCTTTCTCTCTTTTCTCCCATCTAAAACTCCACCTCTGTCCCAAGGTTGGCTTCCTTTATGAAAGTTTGGCATTCAATTTTCCCACTTATCAGAGCCCACCTAAGTTGCCTGACATACTCTTAATTCTTCTTTACTTTCTCTTTCAAATTATGTTTTACCTACTCAGCTCCTTTGCTATTTGGTTGAGTTCGTTACAACATGTACATTTTTTATATAATATTCTGAGGGAATTGAAATAAGATTATTCTAAAACCACCTATTTCTGGAAAATAATAAGACTCAAAATGGTGTTATAATGATACAAAATAGGCAATGTTTTGATGTCATGTTATAAAAGACCAGAAAAGGAATTTAATAAATTTTGAAACATTGCACACTGAATGCTAATACTGAATTTACTCCTTTTGTCACAACAAACTGAAGAGGCTATTATGAGAGACAAGGGAGCTGAAAGATGAAGTAGTTAGAGCGATAGCTAATATCAAATGCAGGCCATTGGGCTCCATAGCCACATAGTAACCTTTATACTCTACTGCATCTGAAAAATGAACTTTAATAAAGCATTTGGGAAAGCAATCATTAACTAATATGGTAAAAAAAAATCTTATGGTATTTTATACCATAAACCAAAGTGAACCAGGAAAAGTGTTCCATATTTTTAAGCCACAGAAAAACACTAGAAACAACATAAAATTTATTTCAACTCTGTGAGAATTATTTTTAATTATTGAACAATGCGAAATTTTATAAAAATGAAATCACACACTTGTCTACAGTTTATTACACGTTATAATACTGACTTTTAACTTGATAACCATTAAATAGAAAAATAAAATTTTAAAACCAACTGAACAATAAGACTTGTGACAAGTATGAACAGAGTTCATGCCTGCAGAGCATAGGGAGCTTTAATATCAACTATCTCAAATGGGTGCATTGGCAAAGATAATTCACATAGGAGGAAATAAAAATGATAGTGAATAAATTTGTACTACTTGAGCCACATGAAGAGTGTCAATATTATTTAAACTAATTTGACTATAAAAGAGCCATATAAAATTTAAATATGCTACAAAAACCACTTAGAATGATGAGATTTGAAACAATTTAAGCAAGAAATGATGGGTAGTGAGGTTACTGGAGAAAGACAAGTTGGGACCTTCGAAAGTAGCAGGAAAGGCTGTCAAACAAGATGCCCAGGTAGCTATGTTTGACTCACAGGAACTGCTCAGCCTTGGAAGGAAGCAGGGATATTAGGAAGTAGCTTAGAGCAGTGGTTATCAATGTTTACTATGCATCAAATTCACTTTAGAGCTTGTTAACACAAAGATGGATGGGTTCTGCTCCCAGATTTTCTTATTAAGTAGGTTTGGAACCCATATGTCTAAGAGATTCTCAGTGAAGCTGATCTAGTCTGGAATCCACACTTTGGAAAACATGGCTTATAGAATCATTTGCACATATGTAATTGATGATAGGAGTACAATGAGATGAACAACAGAGTAAAGGAGGTACAGAGGGAGAGAAAAAGACTGGGATGGATAGACAGAGAAGCAGTATTTCAAGAGGTTGCAATGGAAAAATTTTTTCTTCTCACCAGAGCATTGCTAGGCAGGACAACTCAGTGGAGCTAGAGAGAATTATAAGATAGTGCACTGAGCGAAGCTTGGCACGTACAACAGTTCACATTCCAATGGGGAGGGTGCAGGCAATAAATGAGTTAACACTAAAATATATGAAATAGTTACGGTGGGTGAAAAATACTCTAAAATCTCCCTAAATTGATGTAGTAGAGTGCTGTAGGGTGTAGGACTTTGAATTAGGAAACTTAGGAAGCTTTCTTTGAGGTGGTGGGTTTGAAAAAGGAAATATACAAGTGAAGATTTTGGGGGAAAGACTTGAAGCAACAAAAGGAGAACATTCTACTGTAGAGTATGTAGTTAAGTGAAGGGGGAAGAGTAAGTGATGGCACAGGAAGGCATGCACACAGGGGACCTTGGAGGCCATGCTAACATATTTTGGATTTTATTCTTAATGTGATGAAAATCCACTGGAGAATTTTAGAAAGTAAATATTCTGGTTAAAGATGTTAAGGGTGACTGGCTGACCACATGTAGTTTGCTCCTTTTATTCCAAAGACTTTGCTGAAATAATTGTAAAGGAATAAAAAGAAGTTAAAACTTTAAGAACAATGATAAAAGAATAGGAGAAAGCAAGGAACTCAATCATTACCACATACTTCTGGAAATGAAAACAGATGGATAGATGAATAGTTAATAATCTTACACTTGATTTTAACCAAAAAGCCAAGGATCAATGGTAACTGGCTTAAATAAAAGCAAGTAATTATAACATAAATATGTGCAGAGAAGAATACCAAAGAGGAGTGAGTCTATTTTTATTGTCCAGTATTTGAATGCATAAGCTACCATGAACCAGAGACTTGGGCAAAGGTCTGAAAATAAAGGGGTTGGATAACATTTGTATATGAATTTGTCTCTACAGTGAGAAAAGGAATATGTATTCTATGAGAAGTTTCAGTAGAGTGACTAAGGAATTAGGGGTACAAGGCAGTGTGAAGGATGAGTATGTGCAGATGAAATGAGAACAGACTAATTTAAAGCCTGAAAACTGAATATGGTACTTCCCATCCCCTTTTACCTGTTTGTTGCATGGACATTGATCTATACCACAAAGGAAAGAAGTTCAAGATTTTTCTCATAAGATACTTGAAGGCCCCAAAGAACCATACTGACTAATCAGCCTACAAAGAAGCCTACTACTGCCTAATCAGTTCTGCTCATGGACTAGCTATGGTTTCCAAACACTATTAAATGTAAGGCAGTAGATAATTATCAGGTATTTGAGAAAAATCTTCATTATAAAAAGAGACATTAAAGAAAACCTTAAAAATTTTTGTAGGAAACATAAATCAAACAACACTATAATTAGTTTTCAAGAAAATCTTTAATATCATTAGATAAGATACATGAATAGGAAACTATAAGAAAACAACCAACAAAGAAAAATGTTAGGATGAAATAAAAAACATGCCAAAATAGTGGGAAAATAATATTGAATAAATCCTGCCAAAGTAAGATAAAACTCAAAATAATGTAAAAAGAAAAGACTTGGAAGAACTGAATATCTAGTATCCAACTCACATGGGCTAAGAAAAGACAGGAGAAAATATTGTAAGAGAAATAATATAAGAACATTTCCTTTAATTTGAGGTCACCAATCTTTAGGTAGAAAAAGTTTAGGTAATAGCTAGAAGAATTAATTTAAAAAAGACTTATTTCAAAAAATATCATGACTTTTTGAACTTCCAAAAAAAGGAGGTAGGGGAAACAATTTACAAAGAAACAATGTTTAACATACCACTCAAATTTTCAACAATAATAGTACCATTAACAAAAGGCAGTGAAAGAATGTTTACAAAGTACCACACAGAAAATTTTCCACTCAGAATTTTACACCCAGCCAATATGGTCATCAAGTTTGAGGGTATATCAATTTTATTTTCAGACATCTGAGTCATGCAATGTCTCAAAAAATTACCTCCACAACTAAAATACAAAATATGTATAAATTCTAACTCTAGGATAAAAATATTTAATGAATGAAAACCTCAATAATTCATTTAATGAGAAAATAGTATTTTGCTACTCTGAGAGAAATGTGGGAGAGGTGAGAAATGATGTTGGGAGAGTTATATCTTCACCAATCCATAAAAGGAAGCCAAAGTGTAAATTCGAAAATCAAAATAGCAAACATACTATTCAGAAATGTGGAAGTGAATAGCAGAAGAAACAGCAAGGGGTAAGAAGGAATGAGATGTGGAATTGCTATCTTTCATTGACTTTTTTAAAAAGATAATTTATTTATGCATACAATAACTGGGATACAGACCAGAGGTGTGAGGGATGAGAGGATTCAACAAAGACAGGGCAAGGAACAGAACAGGCAGCAGGGAGCAGCAGACGAGGCAGGAGAGGTCCTCTGTGCCATGTGGGTCACCTCCCTGGCCAGGAATCAGACTCATGCTGTAGTAGTGACTGTGAACAGCTTCATAGGGCTGTGATCTTAATGATATGCTATGATACATTTTAAATTATGTATCCATAGTATTTTGACCACAAATAAGCAAATTTTAAGGCAAAAGTTTCTTGTGGCAGAGTGGAGACTAGATTGCAGAGAGGCAAGAATGGAAATAGGTGGCTATTTCTATGGTGTAGTGGCTTTGGATCAAAGTGTTAGTGATGGAGAGAAAAGTGGATGAAGTCGGAAGGTGTAATAGAGTTGACTTAGTTTTTGAGGTAGGAGGGAAAGAGAATCATCTATTAAGACCATAGATGGTACTGGTTAAAGTAAATAAGCCTGAAAGAAACCTCTTCATTGTTGAAAGAGTCAATCAGGATTTCTGTTTTGTGTATATTAAATTTGCTATTCCCATCGAAGAGGAGCATCAGGGAAGCATACAAGATGTTGTGAGTTGAATTGTGGTCCCCAATCTCCCTTTAGGTGTAGTCCCTGCAAAATTCCCGTCACCATATCACCTGTGTACCAACACCGTAGTCCCTTGTGTAAGATGTTTTGTTTTCAGAAAACAAGCAAAATGAAGACAAAGGGGATTGCTGCTTTTGGAAACATGAGTCAAATTATTGACTTCTTTTGCTTGAAGGAACTTGAGGACAGAATTGAGAGGTGAGGAAGAGAGGAGAGTAACTGAAGATACTTGTGAGATGAAATACCATAAAGGACAGCAGAAAATGGAGTGCTGGCAAGAGGCAGTCAAGGTCAGAAGAGTCATCTTAAAAGATGGGGAACATGGAGTTAGATCATTTTTGTGACATCTTTAAGTGACATGGTGAAAAGCCATCCTAAGTGATCGGCATTCCTCAACAAATGAAGTATGAGGTGAAGGGGAGGTAGTAATAAAAGCAAGTTCTGATGGCTAGACATCAAATGAATAGGAGCTCTGGATGAGGAAAAAACAGACATGACTTGAAACAACAACATTCCCTAATTCCAGGTTCTTGTGTAGAGAGAGATGTATCAGGAAAAAAGTTTCCTCCTGGGAAGGCTGCCAAGGGAATTGTATTCTGTGGACAGGAGCCCTCACTTGCACTGGCTTCCCCAAGGGCAGTTGTGGGTATTTACACACACTGCCCCTGATAGTTTGTACTCTATTATTTTATAGTGCAAGAGCACACCAAATTGTATACATTTCAGGACTCAAAAAAAAAAAAAACCTCTGAAAAACAAACAGAAAAACCCCAACCTGTATCCACCCTGCTTGGGTAACTGGGTGGGGTGGGAGAGCAGAGAGTCATGCTTAGTTTAAGAGAATCAAGAGAGCATTCAGAGAAAAGGTTGATGAAATAGGGGAATTTGCCAATGATGGATGCATTGTGAAAGTCAGAGTCCAACAGAATAGTAGAGAGAATCAGTTTTCCAAGGTATAACAGGGTAACCATCCATATAAAAAAATTAGGTCTTCAAGGTTTCTCCTTGACTTCCTTCCTGGAGGTTCCATTTTAGAATGAGCTACTTTATGACACTCTCTTGAAATAGCACTTCCCTTGGTCCACTGGTGGAAAACTTGATTAAAAAAGAGAAAAATAAACCACTGACAGCTTCACTACTTGGTATGAGCAAAGGTTTCTTATTTTTTTTTTAAAGATTTATTTATTTATGCATACAAGAGCTGGGGTACAGGCCAGCGTCCAGGGAGGTGAGAGGATTCACCATAGACAGAGTGGGAAGCAGAACAGGCAGATCGACTGAAACATACTGCTGAGGGCAGCAGCAGGCACAGCAGGAGAGGTCTGCTGCGCCATGTGGGTTCCCTCCCTGGCCGGGGGCAGGGATCGAACTCGTGGTGCAGTGGTTGCGGTTTGCTTCATAGTGTGTTGCTTAACCCACTGCACCACCAGGGAGGCCCAAGCAAAAGTTTCTTAAACAGCATAGAAAAAGTGCTTATTTATTTATTTATAATTAGATTTATTTAATTATATTTGACATCATTTGTATTCCATAGGGAGTTCCCACCACCATTTTACCCATGTGCCATCACCTCAGCCCCTTGTGCTCCTTCTACCCTCATCCCTATCTTTGCTTCACACCCCCCCCCCCCCCCCCCCCCCCCCCCCCCCCCCCCCCCNCTTCCCCCCCCCCCCCCCCCCCGCCCCCATAGTCCCTTTAGTTTATCTTTGACCTTTTGGTCTTGTTGAGTTTTTGTTGTTGTTGTTTGCTGTTTGTTTGTTTGTTTTTGGTTGTAATTGCCCATTTCCTTGAGCTTACTCTTTTTTTTTTTTTTGTAGTTGTTGCTCTTTCACATTCCTCCTAATAGTGAAGCCATCCAATATTCTTCTCTTGCCTTCTGACTTGTTTCACTGAGTATAACTCCCTCTAGCTCCATCCATGTTTCTATAAATGGCCCTAGCTTATCATTTTTGATTGCTAAATAAAAAAAAAGAAAAAGTGCTTATTTAAAGAAGAAAAACCATAAATTGAGCTACATTAAAATGAATAGCTGTTCATCAAGAGTGGAAAATCAAGCAACAGATTTGGAGTAGACTAATTGCAAAATTATAAGGGCCAGTGATTTGTATGAAAAATTACAATAAGCTCCCATTGATAAGATTTTGTAGCATTTTCTCCAGCTTTGCCTTATGTATATTTTTATTACTGTGTTTCTGATTTATTTTCTAAAAATGAGATCATGCTATTGCATGTTGGTTTGGACCCTTCTCTGTCACTCAATTTAGTTGTGTAAGTAAGTGGAGCTTAGACTATAATGTACAAATGAAATCATTTAGGCTAGCCATTTTTAATGTCTGTATCATTTCACTTTTTTGTTGTGGTATACTTAGCATAGAGCATTATGTTAGTTCTAGGTGTACAAAAGAATGATTTGATATATGTATAGACGCAGATAATCCCATTAAGTCTAGTTATGTCTATCATCACAGTTATCTGTACTCTTTTACTTGTGATAAGAACTACTCTCTTGGGCCTCCCCGGTGGCGCAGTGGGTTAAGCAACACACTATGAAGCAAACCGCAACCACTGCAGCACGAGTTCGATCCCTGCTGCCGGCCAGGGAGGGGACCCACATGGCGCAGCAGACCTCTCCTGCCTTGCCCACTGCTCCCCTCAGCAGTATATTTCAGTCAGTCTGCCTGTTCTGTTCCCCTCTCTGTCTCTGTCTCTGGTGGATCCTCTCACCCCTCCACATCTCTGGCCTGTACCCCAGTGCTTGTACGCATAAATGAATAAATCTTTAAAAAAAAAAAAAAGAACTACTCTCTTAGTAGGTTTCACATATACAATCTTGTGTTGTTGTTTATAATCATCACACTATACAATTACATTCCCAGGACTTATCTGTCTTGTAACTGGAAGTCTATACTTTTGACGCCCTTCACCCATTTTGTCTACCTGCCCCGCCGGCTCTGGCAACTAGCAATCTGCTTCCCATTTCTTGTAGCTTACTAGGTCCCTAAAGGAACTCAAGCAGAATTGTGTAACTGGCTGATACTGGTAGAGTACGGTAAGCCCCGAGTAAATCTCCTCATCCTGGGAGACCAAGTCTTCCTGAGGCTCTTGCATTAATTCTTTGCTCTCACGCCAGGTTGTATCCAAATGGGTGCCTGCCTCTTTTTAAATAAATATTTGTAAAAGTACATTTCATAATCTCTTTCACTAACTCATTTTTCTGGGGGTGTCCAGATTCCTGTAGGGATGAGATTTTGATGAATTATAATATCCTTTATCCCCAGGATAAAAAAGAAAACTCTTCAGGAGTAAAAGGAAGAGAAACATTCACTATTAAGAAAGGTTCAGATTGCAAACTTCTCTTGCTTATTTATTGAGGTTAAAAGTTAAACTGGATTAGGACAATCATATTTTTCTGACACATTGACTTGCTTCTTAAGAAAACATATTTAGCTTTTTTTCATGAATCATTTCAGTAGAAGAGCCAGGAGTTATGTTCTAATGCTGAGTAGAAACACTGAAGGCCCCTTTGTGAGGGATTTAGCTAACTACATATATTTATTTGGCTCATTTTTCCCCCTCTAGGCTAAATTTTGACTTAAAATTTGTGCATGAGTAGGACAGGAGGCATTTGGGCTCTATTTTTTTTATGATGTTTCCATAGACAAAACTAGTACGAAATTCATGATCCTGATGTCATTGTTCTTCAAAGCTGAGGTAGGGAAGTTTTTCTCAATGTTGTGCTTACTTTTCCCCGTTCAATTATTCTTTCTCCTGGTTCCCAAGATCCAACTCACTTTGTGAAGATGAGTAAGAAGGAACAGGGCCAGGATAAATTCAGTGGTTGTCAACCTTGAAAACAGCAGCAATATTCCACAAGAAGGGACCGCTCTGTCATATGCTCCCTTCCCGAATGGGTGACCTTTCATTTCACGTGACCCTTAGCTTGGCAAAGAGCACAAGATCTGTATGCAGAAATTTCCCATCATCTTTGAAACTTCATGTAGGAGGCACACTGTCCATTTTGCTTTTCATTGAAATACAAATAGGACTGTTTTCTAGAGAATTAACTTCCACCTAATCAAAATGGCAAACAATTATTTATTGTAGCATTCCCCACCCCTTAGTGGGGAAATAATTGTTTGTTATTCAGATTGTAAATAATTTAGGTAATACAGACACCTAAGGAAGTGAAAATTCTATATAATTCTATCACTTAAAGATGATTGTTCAGATGATCTTAGTGTATATTCTTTAAAAACTGGGATCCCACTATAACATTCTTTTTGTCATTAGTTTTTTTAAATGTATGCTGATGTTTTTGTATGTTAGTAATTATAAATACATACCCTTAATCAAAAAATTTCCATCATTTTTTCATTTTTATTTGAATATGTCAGTCCTAATAGGCAGTTGACTTTTTAAAATTTTGGTCAATGTTTGAGTATCTGTCACCAGTATCTTCATATATAATAATCCTGTGTTTTTTACTAGCATATCAAATTATTTATATATTACTAAGGTTATTAGCCTTATTTCTCTCTATAAAAGTTTTACTTGCATTCTCATCAATAATGTATGAATGTGATTTGTTACATTTATCCTTATTATTAAAAGCATCACTAAAAATCTTGTTAGTCAATGAGATGAACATTTTACCCTTGTTATATTAATTTGAATTTCTTTGATTATCAATGAGGTTGCACATCTTTCTATTTTAAGTTTATATGTCTAATGATGTAAATTTTCTTTTCAAATATTTGTTCATTTTTGTATGGGAAGAAATTTTAAAATTAAATTTGAGATGTCTATCACATATGCATCTTATATATTCAGCCTCTAGATTTTATTATTGTGTTTGCATAATAATAAATAAAATATACTTATTTTTACATAGTCAAGTCTATAAATCTTTTTCATAATGATTTCTGTCTTTAGGTGTCATGTTTGGAGAGGACTTCTGAACTAGTTTTTTAAAATAAAGTGAATTTAGCACTGGCCTTATGCACTCCAATAACAGAAAACACTAACTACAGAATGGCCCCTGTTTTACTTAAGGACTTCAGGATGAATATTTTTCAGCATAGAATTTACAGAAATTTTTATTCATGAAGATTCACTTATGGAAGGTCAATGAAAGACAGAAAAGTGTGATTTTTAATTATTTTGTGATTATAATGTCCTAGAACTCATTAGTCTCAAAATAATTTGTATTTGGCAATGTTTGGCATTGGTAACCATCTCTTCTTTCTGTTCTTATTCAATGCCAGGATACCCATTTTGTTTTCCTGATGAAGAATCAGTTCCCTCGAGGTAAGGCTGAGTAAATAAATGATACCGAAAAGCACAATGTTTAAGTTTCTATTGCAAGTGAGACTGTGACATCATAACTAAATCAGTATATCCATACTCTATAAACTAATGTTTAAAGTAACATATTTATGGGCTTTGTAACTTACCTATGTTATAAAATTGATGGGTTTGAATTTTCTGACAAACTAGAATTAACCCAGAAATCTGTTTCTAATGGGCAAAGGCATAATCCCAGTTTTTCTCTCTTGGAAAAATTATAAATTTTGTAGATGCACTGGAGAGGAGAGGAGGGACATGTTGAGAGGAAAAAAGAAGAACAGTCTAGACACTGGGTATTTTCAGTGTCACATAATTCTTTAATTCTATGCAATGAACTCATTGTCAGGGTACAGGACTTTGGAATTCATAAAGCTCAAAATGAAGTTGTGAATTATACTAATGTTTTAAAAAATATGACATACTTAGAAATTTAAAAACTGCTTCCTAGGCAGTTAAAATTAATGGTTCTCATCTTTCTTATCAGTATTGGAAGGAGTTTCCGAAAATTCCAGGACACTGTGTGAGCATATTCAATGTCTACATTCTCCGTCCTGCCTTAGCCACCGGTAACCTGGCATGGACTCCCGTTTGCTTTGGTCCTTTCTTGATGCTGTAAGTCTTTCTTTTTGCTTTACCTTTTTTTTGCTATATTATGACCCATGAATAAAAGTGTAACTTAAAAGATTTGTGAACACATTTCACAGTGTATGTGTTGATCTGTATCATTTACTCTGGTTGAAGGCAAATATTAGCAATTTCAGTTGCATTGCATCTAACCTGGGTTTCTCAGGAAAAAATCACATGTGAGATGCTTTCTATAGGATGGCTGTACTTGTTGTCAAAACAGGGATATCTTTAAGAGTGAAAGGATTCCAGGAAGGGATGGGGAGGGGAGAGGAGAAGCAGGAGAAGGGGTTGTGTGGAGAGCACAGTAGACTATCGTGGAGGATAATGGGTGCTTTGGTGGTGGGGAAACTATGGTGACCAGAGGAAAAATATTGTGAAAAAATGACCAAGGATGAAAACTAATGGTGCTTCAATGAAAGAAAAAAAAAAGTGAAAGGACTATTCTAGTGACTGTTAATAATTAAGCCAGAATAACAGGAATAAATTGGATGTACCCCAGGCAAACCTGGGCAAAGGATCTATTTGGAGACAAATTATAAGATATTATGTGGGAATAATGTCATAATTGAATGTAAGCTCTTCTTGAGCTTGCCTGTTTAGGTAGATCTCTAACTGCTTAAAGATATCTTAAAGAAGGGGGAAATGGATTCTATAACTAGCTCTTAAATCTGGCTATCTTTCATGCAATTTAAAACTCCCTCCTTCCCCTTCTCAACAAACTATACTTTCTTTTTCATGAGATTGAAGAACGGTAGCAGAAGAAACAAGAAAAATTTATAGGAAAATACCTCCACCTGAGAGTCTGTGTTTATGTTTGTCTTTTATCGCTATGTTTGCTTGTTTTTGATGATTTTGCAATGTCTATAAGCTTCTCTTTAGGGACTGACTGTATAAGATTGTGGTTTGTATATAGTAAATATAAAAGGCAGTAATAACTAATGAGCAGTATACCATGGTATGAGTAAGCAGATAATAATAATTGTCACTTTACATATGTTATCTTTCATCCTTATAAAAATCCTGTAAGATACCAGTAGCCCCATTTTAGAGATGAAAAAAAAAATGAAGTTCTTTAACTTGCTTGAGGTCACAACACTAGGATAAAATTTCATGATCTACACTCTACATGTTGACTCTCTATTTAGGAGGACCTGGAAATTGACCTTGTCTAATCTCTTTCATCAGCTCAGACTTTCTCTGGAGTTACTAGAGAACAATACAGATCTTCCTGGACTCACAATAGGTTATATTTCAATAAACCCATTATAAGTTGAAAATGTCTTAAGTTGGAAATGTATTTAATGCACCTCATCTACTGAACATCTAGCTCGCCTACCCCTACCTTAAACCTCTCTGAACAATTAGTTTACAGTTGCATCAAGTCATCTAACACAAAACCTACTTTATAGTAAGCTGCTAAATACCTCATGTAATCGACCGAATACTGTACAGAAAGTGAAAAACAGAATTGTTTGAATGGATTCTCACCAGTAACGAGCACAGCTGAAAGCATGCTGGGTCTGAAGCATGTTTGAAGCATTGAACTAAAATAAATTGCTGGATGATGGGATGCTACCGTGACAGAATCACCCTTTTCCTTTTCTTCCCATGAGGCTCTAGAGTAGCTGGTAACATGTTCTTGATCCAGTCATCTGTTTTTGGGCATTTAAGTTGTTTCCAGGTCTTACCTATTATAAATAGTGCTGCCATAAACATAGGGGTGCAGGTATTCTTTTGAATCAGTGTTTTTGTGTCTTTTGGGTATATTCCTAGGAGTGGGATTGCTGGGTCATATGTCTATTTTTAGTAGATTGAGGAACCTCTATACAGCCTTCCATAGTGCTTGATTTAACTTGCATTCCCACCAGCAGTGTAAGAGAGTTCTTTTTTCTCCACAACCTCGCCAACATTTGTTGTTGCTAATTTTTTTGATGTGCCCCATTCTTACTGGTCAGAGGTTGTCTCTCATAGTGGTTTTGATTTGCGTTTCTCTGATGACAAGAGAAGTTGAGCATTTTTCATATGCCTGTTGGCCGTCTGCATTTCCTCTTTGGAAAAATGTTTTTTAAGCTCTTCTGCCCATTTTTTGTCTGGGTCAGCTCTTTGTGAATCTTTGTTATAAGTCCCTTGTCAGTAGCGTTGTACGCAAAGATTTTCTCCCAGTCAGTGGGGTGGAAGACAAACTTTTTTGATGTTTACAAATGGACCTGAGTTTCCAAAGTCTTAATTCTAGTAAAGTTGCACATTTCTACCCTCATTATTCTACCTCCAAGTTTTTGCTAGTGTTCAATGTCCTCTTGCTTACTTTCTCCTCTAAAAATCCTATCCCAATTTCAATATTTGTTTCAAAACTTCCCTTTTTGTCTTTTCCTGTTGTAACATCTCCTGGTGCTATCCTTCTCTGTGCTTGTCACAGATATATGTATAAGAGCCTACGCTTTACTAAGTTTTTCTACCCCCTAAACCACTTAGCACATAAGCAGGAAAATTATTATCAAATTGACATAATGATATCCAATTTATAATCAACATCAATCAATGTTTAACACAAGACTTATGCACTGTACTCAGTAGAAATAATGTGCTATCTTTGAAGTATTGTTTGTTTATTGAAAAAAATCTTACATGAATCTATCATTATGCTACTTTAGAGCTTTTAGAATTCTTCCTGCTTTTAAACTATTTTTAGCCTTTAAATCTAATGCACTATAAGCTGAATTAACTCATGCTTATTTCACATGGGAAATGAATTTTCTCTTACAGATGACGAATTTAATAATCTACCTCCAAATAATATTGCCTGATTATTGTGTTTCTGTGAAAGAGTAGCTTCTGGAAGTTGAGTCAGAAGCTCAAACTTACTACTGTGCTGTGTGATTATTCCCAGTGCCTATAGAAACCACACTGCTTCACACAAAATGTGTCTTCAAAGTATCTATTATGTGAATACACACACAGAACAACCACCAAAGCAGCTCTGTGTCACTCTGTTGTTGTTCTCACAGTTATGTAAAACAATCCTGTTTATGACATGACTTCCTCTCAAGGCACAATAGAACTTTATATTTATATAAGAGAAAAAAATATAACCTCTTTATGCCACGTATTTTCTTTTATTTCATCAAAATTATATTCCACATCATTTCTCACTGAACCCACAGAAAATTATAACAAATTTTGACAAACAAAAAATATGTACCTTCTTCGGTAACCAGCATTTAAACTACCTAGTCATTTTAATGTTACAACGATAAAAGTGTACATTTGAGAACAGGAAGATGCCAAGCATTCCTTAGATGTTCTAGAATTTCAGAATATAATTTTTGTCCATATACATCAATCAACAGGAATAGGAAGTTCAGAAATTATTTTCCCCTGGCTCTTTATCTGTGATTTTACATGTGTTAGTGGATGGGTTATTTTTGATTATGATTCAGGAGATCCTTTCCTGCCCATTTTGAGACCAATAATTAGACTTTAACTGAAAAATCATCTTAAAATTATAGAAGTGATACTTTTGTAGGAAGCAAAATCTCCTCTAGTTACAGCACTGGTAGGCTACTGAAAAAAAAAAGTCACAAGGTCCAAATACGAGAGACTTTTATAGATTAGAGTGTAGTAAGACATGATTGGTACTTTTTATACAATTGCAACCTGATGCAGAGCAGCTTGGTAGGACTCAGTGAAACTGTGCCATGCCTTACGACTTAGGGTCTGGGAAATCTCAGGAAGCAGTGAGAGTACAGTCAGAATGGTTGTCATCTAAATTTGGAAACTAACACTTCGTGGCATTAGGACTAGGAAATATTCCTTAAGGTCAATTGATTCTATCATCAGACAAGCTATTTTTAAAAATGTTTTTAAAAACCTTCATATAGTCTTACTGGGGTGCGGTGCTTATTTCCTCCTTCCTTTATCTTGGCAGAACATCCCATAATTGGTTTCCCACAAGGAAATGCCAAATCCTAACATCAGACAGTTATATTCAAGGCAAATAAAAATTACTCCACATTTTCCTCTGCAGATTATTATTACTATTATCATTATAGTTGTAGGAATGTCTCCAATTTTTTAATACATTTATAGCCACCAAGACATATATTTTTTAAAAATCTCAGTTTTAGGGAAAATCCAACCCAAAAAGAGAGAAAACCTTCATAGTAAGTTAGACAGCAGTTAGACATACTCAGAAGACACTGGACCTTATTAGAGATGAGGATATTTGAAGGTGGATCTCATCAAATTAAGTATGGGCTGAGAGGGGCAAGAAGGGAAGGAGGTCACTAGGTATCCCTGTCCTGGATATAAGAGTGCTTAGTTTACTTAGTTTGGAGTTGATCATACTGTTTAAAAAGATGCCCAGGGAAATCCCACTCATAGGAATATATCCAAAAGACACAAAAACACTGATTCAAATGAATACCTGAACCTCTATGTTTATGGCAGCACTATTTACAATAGGTAAGACTTGGAAACAACCTAAATGCCCAAAAACTGATGATTGGATCAAGAAGATGTGGTACATATACACAATGGAATACTATTCAGCAATCAAAAAAAGATAAACTAGAGTCATTTATAGGAACATGGATGGAGGTGGAAGGGATTATGCTCAGTGAAATTAAGTCAGAAAGCAAAAGAAAAATATTGGATGGTTTCACCCTGGGAGCAATATAAGGGAACCAAATAAGTGACCAAGGAAAAGAATAAGAACAATAATAATAATAATATTAATATTAATAATAAAACACAACAAAAACAAAAAGACAAGGACAAATCGGGGACACTTTTTGGGGAGTGGGGAGGGAATGGGTTGAGGGCAGAAAGAGCACAAGGGACTGAGGTGATGGTGCAGTGGTAAAATGGTGGTGGGAAACCCATGGGAACCACAATTGATCTCAAATATATATAAATAAAGGAAAAAATAAAAAGATGCCCAGGGAGGCAGGTATTATTGAAGTCATCAAGATTTGCAATCAAGTCGCAGTTTCTTTCCTTGGCCAGCTTCTTGAACTTGGAAAGATGCTGCCCCACCATAGTGCTGGAGTTCACGTCCACCTTGACAACGCACCCACTAGCTCATCCGAGCCACTGTCTGTTGTGGTCCCCACTTGAGTACCCCGTATGTTCCTCTGCTTTGGGCCTACTGCAAAGGAGTCCATTAGACCAATACCCTTTACTCTCTGCTCTCCATCCTATCAAATCTTTCTTTTAATAATGAAAAGATCATATGTTACCCTTCACTGTGAATTGAATTTGCAGAATTGTCCTAGGGTTATTTGATTTTAAATGTTATGCCTTTATTTATCTATATACTCAACTTCTCACTTTCTGTGGAATTTTCCCCCCACTCCTGTGGAATTTTCTCCCCACTTCCAATCTATTAAATATATTCAACTCTCATGGAGCTGGAGAGGATAACATTAAAGGAAAGAAGTCAGAAGAAGGCAAATACCAGATGGTCTTCCTTACATGTGAACTATAGAGAAACATAACAAAGGGTCAATCAAACCTCAACCAGTAGTAAACTCTAATATCTGACTGTGAATCTGAGGCAACCTAAGGGGGTGGGTGGTGGGGTAGGAGGGGAGGAGGGAAGGGACCCAGTGGGACATGGTACAGGATTGTTGGGTACTAGTGGTGGGTAGGGTATGAAAGTAGACATTTGTAGAGGTCTGAGCCTATAACCTCTATAGCAGATACAGAAATGTTAACCTCAAAAAGCAGAATTTGAAAACAAAAACAACTTTCAGCAAAGTTTAGCATCATCTCTCATAAGGTCCTCAGCAATAACTAAAAGCAAAATTATGGCATTATCCATTTCCCAGACCTTCCAGCTTCTGTTAAATTGTTAACTATCCTTTAACACTAACTCCAGGAGGTGGCTTTATTTTTCTTTATTAGTTAAAAACAATAAGCAAGGAGAACTCATTCTTTAGGTTTCATGCTGAATTGCACTTCACACTGCATAATCTAAGTGTTGGATAACTGTTTTAAATTTTCTGGTTCAGTTCCAGCGAGATCAACTAAGTAGAACATTGAGACTTGTGTTTTCAGCAATAGTAACGCTTTGCTTTGGAAGGGACAAATATACTTTCTACAAAAATGTTGATTTCTCTTTTCTTTTTATTCTTCCTCAAAAAATATACTCTGAATATTGATGGCATTTACTATTATTACTATTGTTATTATTGCTGTTATCATTTTGTGATAAATGAATTATATTCACTAAGGAGATCCAGTGATGTGCTAACTGGTAAGGTGATTTTTGTCAGATTTTATTCCGTCTTCTTAAAGTCCCCAGACTCTAAAGCATAACATTTGGCACCACTAATTGTTTCAAAGTATTACCAAGTACAAACAGTTTCTTTTAAGAGTTATAGGTATTATTTTTTATAACAAATCATCATTTATTTAAATCCAAATAAATATCATCTACTGACCTATGTCAAAAAAAGGTGTTCATATTTGATTCTTCAAGAAAATCATACTGAACTTAAATAATACCTCCAGGGATTATGCTGAAACACCTGTTTTCTTAAGCAGTATGTTCTCGGTGAGAGTAAGTTTAGAGAAGTTAAAAAAAACAAAACAAAACAAAAAGCAAGCTAAGACTATTTTATACCTTGTGCCAAGGTAAAACCAGAAAGTACCTCCTCAGTTAAGCCAAAAGAAAACAGAACTATATGACAGGTTCATCTACTAATAATTCTACAACATTAATTCAGGTTATCTTTGTTTGTCTAAAGCTGCTTGACTTAATCTGGTCGTATAAAATGTACGCTGCTGAGTTGATGCCAAAATCTTCTTCATGATGTACTGTTTTTTATTCGAATATTGGAAGAAATTCAGATTGAGAATGTACTTTAAACATATCAATATTATTTTTACTTTTGGTGTTATTTAATTGTAGTATGTTACAGCAAAGTAATGCAGACCCAGAAAAAAGCTAAAATTTAAGATTGGCTTGTATAATATCTACTATAATGTTGTTTTACTTTTATTTTTTAAAACCACTTTATTGAGCTGTAACTGACATACAAAAACTATATGTACATAGTATATACAACATGATAAGTTTGGCAGTAAGAATACACCACAAAATCATCACCATGTTCAAGGATATAAACTTAAATATCATCTCCAAAAGTTTCTTCTCTCCTTCTTTATTTTTATAATATATAAATGTGATAAAAGCAATTAATATAAAATCTACCCTCTTAGCAAAATTTTAAGTAAATGAAACAGTGTTGCTAACTATAGTCCCTATACTGTCTTGTAGATGTCTACAATTTATTCCTCTGTGTAGTTGAAACTTTGTCTCCTTTAGCCATTTCCTCCTTCCCTTAGTCCTTTGCTAGCCATAATCCTATCTCTGGTTCTGTCAGTTTGACTATTTTATATTAGTCTTAAAATGTAGGGTCACGGTGCACTTGTTCTTCTGTGACTGGCTCATTTTACTTATCACAATGTTCTTCAGGTCCATCATTGCTGTCACAAATGGCAGGATATTGTCTTCAAGACTGAGTTACATTCCACTGATGCAGAGATCACATTTTCTACATCCTTTAACTAGCATGTAGGTTGCTTCACGATCATGGCTATTGTGTTAAAGCCATGATGAATATGGGAACAAATATTTACTCTTTAATTTTTCAGGAATTGCCATACTAATTTCCATAGTGACTGAACCATTTTACATTCCCACCAACAATGCACACATGTTGCCCTTGTTCCTCATCCTCACCAAATCTCACTTACCTTCTTGATAAATGGCTATTCTAACACGTCAGGTGATATCACATTGTGGTTTGATTTACATTTCCTTAATTATTGATGTTACCACCTTTTCAGATACTTGTTTACCATTTGTGTGTCTTAGAAAAATCTCGTTGCCCATTTTTACATTAGCTTATTTGGTGTTTTTTTTTGTTTTTGTTTTTGTTTTTTGATTATTGAGTTGAGGTGTTTCTCATATTTTGGGTATTAACTCCTTATCAAGTGTATGGTTTGAAAATATTTTCTTTTATTCTATAGATTGCCTTTTCATTTTGTTGAATTATTTCCTGTTCAGAGCTTTTTAATTTGATATAATTCCATTTGTCTATTTTTGTTTTCATTGCCTGTGCTTTAGGTATCTATCATGTCCAAGAAACCAATATCAGGTCTAATATCTTTGAATGTTGCTTTAGTATTAAAACATCCCATTGTGCTCCTTAAGGATGTTACTGTGATTAGATGGTGCATTTTTCAACTATATTTTGAATAAAGGTCTGACTAACTCTAGATACTTCAATAACTGAAGTTCACTGGGAAGTCAGTCTAGAAATGTTCTATTATCTTTTGACCTAATCTTCCTGATATAGCAGTTGTAAAATAAATGTATCATTTTTGCAGACTCCTTTGAGTCTGGAATTAAAACTCAGAGTCGCTTTTGGACATCCATTCTTTTGTGTATATTCCATAGCATCTGGCATATAGTAGATACTTATTAACTTTTCCTTTGAACAAATGAATAAACTAATTAATACCTTAATGATTTAAGGCCCTGGAATTAAGTCATTTAAAAATCCTATGATTATGGTAAAGAGGTGGAATTCTTTATTTCTGAATCATATACAGTGTTGTAAACTCAATTAAAATATATTAAAAATCCCATGAATAGCAAAACAGGAACGTTTAGTAGCATTACACAGAGATGTGCGTTTCATAGACAGAAAACTTTCTCATTGTGTATGATCTTCTCAACAATTCAAAAAAGAAAGCAAAATGATAAACTCTGAACCCTAACATTAACTTTACTGAATCATCAGAATGATGTTTTTTAAAAAAAAAACTTTTTTAAAGATGATATAACTAGCCAGAAGAAGAAAAATAATTTTAACTTTAACAATTTCCAGTGCTTGATATCAATGCTCATGTTCTGAGATGCACATCTTTGGTGTGGTTGCTTTGTTTTTGTTGGTCCTGGAAATGTGCTGCTGTAACAAAACCATAAAAGGTGGTATGAGATGGAATCTTGAGTATCTAAAGGTATTTAAAATAAAATTTCCATCTTTGAGTTCAGCAATTTTCAAAACAGATGTCTTCTATCAAAGAAAGGAGTAGATTTTTTTTCTTCTTTAACTTGGCAGGGACTTTTGTGCTCTCTAGACTCTTGATTCCCTGATAAGCAAGGGTTTTGTTTGGCTTTGGTTTTTTTTTTTTTTATTTTCCATTTTCCCTGATTTAGAGTTGTCCTCTAAAAAATAGAAGTAGAAGTAGTGTGGTGCACTTGTTTCAAAGATGAACTTTATAGACAGTTCTATTTTTTCTTAGTGGAGCTTGTACACATGTCTGCATTATGTTGTGTTATTGTGTGGATTGTATGAATTAACATTTGCAAAACCCTCTGCGTGGTGTTTGCTACCAAGTAAACTTGGAATTAAATATAATCTAGAAATAATTAGTACTTTTGCTTGTAAAAACCAATTGTCTGTTACACAACTAGAAAAGAAGGAAAAACCATCTTTTCTGTTGATCCACAAGCTTATATTTCATGCATCCTTCATTCCTTTTTGTAATCTAAATTTCCATATTGTAATTCTCTGTAGCCTGGAGAACTCCCTAGCTTTGTGGGATGGTAGCAAAAGATCTTTTGGTTTTTCAAAGTCCTTTTTACAGCTTTATTGAATATAATGGACAAATTATAGGGTAAGGTATTTAAAATGTGCATTGTGGTGATTTTATATATATGTATACACACACATACACACACACACATTGTGAAAAGATTCTCACCATGGAGTTAATTAACACATCCAGTACATCAAATGTTTATCTTTAGTGTATATATACAACTTATAAGATCGACCCTTTTAGCAAATTTTCATTCTCTAATACAGTTTAATCATGTTTAGCCACCATGTTTTACATTACAACCTCAGATCTATTCATATTATAACTGAATATTTGTACCAACCCTTGTATAACCCCTATTTATTTTTCCTACCCATTGTTTCTCAGGTCCTAGTGACTACTTATCTACTCTGTTTCTAAGAGATGGACATTTTATTTTTAGATCCCACAAACAAAGAGATACTGTGAACTATTTGCCTTTCTCTATATGGCTTATTTTACTTAGCATAATGGCTTCCAGGTTTATCCATAATGTTGAAAATGACAGGATCTCTGTCCTACTAATGAACATTCCATTATTTATATATTACATTTGCTTATCTACTAATCTGTTGATGGACACTTTTTTTGTTTCCATTTCTCACCTATTGTGAATAATGCTACAATGAGCATGGAGTGCAGATGCCTCTTTGGGATCCTGTCCTTTCTCTTGCATTTATAGCCAGAATTGGGATTGCTGGCTCATATGGTGGTTCTAATTCATACTGTTTTCCATAGTGTCTATATCAATTTATGTTCCAAAGACTTTTCTTTATCTTGTAGGATGTTTCAAGAATATAAAACATAATATTTTATATGATATATAAAATTCTAAATTTATAGTTTTTTTAAATTTCAGAACTTTAAAGATGCCATTACTTTCCAGACACTGATTCTGATAACAAATCAAATATATTCTTTTTTTTTGTCTCTTTGTATGTAATATATCCTCCTTTTTTTGACTGCTTTCAATAATTTCTATTTGGTTTTCAACAAATGTGCCTAAATAGCAATTGAATGTATTTAGAATTGGCAATTTTTTTGTGTATATGTGTAAATGTTTCTTTTCTCACATTTGGAAAAACTTTCCCAAATCTTTGAGATACTATTTTTCTCCCTCATTTCTCTCTTCTTTCCTTCTATATATACATGTATGTATAACTGTGCATATGTTGGACCATTAGTGTCATATAATTTATTGACTTTATGTTTAATTTTTTTACAATCTTTTCCTCTTTGTATTTCAGGGTTTTTTTTTAAGATTTTATTTATTTATGCAAACAAGAAGTGGGGTACAGGCCAGAGGGGCGGGGCATGAGAGGATTCAGCAGGACAGAGTGGGGAGCAGATTGACTGAAGTACACTGCTGACAGGAGCAGCAGATGAGGAAGGAAAGGTCTGCCGTGCCATGTGGGTCCCCTCCTTTACTGGGGATCGAACTTGCACTGCAGTGGTGGGAGAAGCCTGGCAGTGCGGTGCTCAACCCCTTGCGCCACCAGGGAGACTCTGTGTTTCAGCTTTAATAACTTCTATCGATCTCTTTAAATTTGATGATTGCTTATTCCGCATTTTCCAGTCTGATGCCGACCTCAACAGTATTTTCTAAACTTCAGAAATTATGTTTTAAGATCCTATCATTTGTTTCCTTGTTAGTTTTCATATCTTTTTTGAAATTACCTATTTCTTCATCCATATTCCTAAAGATACTTTGTCATGTTTATCATAGTTATATTGAAGCTCTTAATTACCAATATCTCAGTGATCTGTAAGTATAATTTTTTTTCTTCAGTTAAGATAGCAGAAGGGCTAATTTATTGTACATTGGTTATATTCAGCCACATCTGAGAACAGAACTTATCTAGAATGTCACGTTCCAGAGCAAAGGACCAAAAGGTACTACTGTTTGGGTATGAGCAATGTGGGCCTCTTAAAGGTAGTCACAGCGACCAACACAGTGCTCATGTAACGATGGGTGTTCTCGACTCATTGAGACAAGATTTAAATGTGGTTTAACAATTTGTACCTAGCTTCTAGCTTTCCTTATTTCCATTCCTATGGCTTCCTCTGGTGATACTAGTTTACTTGGAGCTCTATCTCATTTTTTAAAAATTTGTGTTTTTTTTTATTTCGGGCTGCTGAAAATATTTCTTCTACCACATGGTTCTCATGTTGTAGAGACTTCTAAGAAGATGGTGCGAAGACCAAGAGCTACAGGTCTATTTATATTGATTGGTCTTTTTCTTGACCACCAGTCACATTTTTCTTCGTTTTACACATTACATTTTTTTAAAAAAAATTACACTGAAACTTCTCATAAGAATTTATTATAAAGATTCTGCATTCGTCAGTGTTGAGATTTTAGATTTTTTAAAGCAGTTATATAATTATTGAATCACCTTGATCCTGTCAATATTTGGTTTTAGTTTTGAACTTTGTTAGGATAGATTTACTTCCATTTTAATCTTAGTTCTGGATGAGATTCTTACTTCTAATATGTGGCTCTTCTTGGGCTTTACCAGAAAGTTGAAGATGTTCATCAAGACCTGTTAGGTTGTTTGTACTTGAATGTAAAGTTTTGTCCCCCTAGAAGTAAGTGGATGTTGAAATCTTTGCTAAGCTTTTGCAGATTTACTACATTCTATTTACACTAGAATCATTGTATTCTTGCTGCTTATTTGTGCATTTAGGAGTTAGATAAGAACATAAGGTAGTTTGTGTGCAGATTTAAGGTCTTCTCCCATTAATGACTGTTTCCTTTGCCGAGTTCCTTCCTTCATTTTACAGTTGCTCTGCTTGCCCCAAACTCTTCTCTGCACAGAAGAACTTCTATTTCCTGGTTAAGTTCTACACCCCCATATTCTGCTAAGATTTCCCTAAAAAGAAAAGTCAGGAATATATCAACTATCATGTCACCTCCACTTTCTGCCTGCTTTTGGTTGCTCTTCTGTACCTCAAGAAGTTGTGTTGTATATTTTGTGCAGAGTTTATAATTGCTAATGGCAGGAGGATATATGCTATTCTATCATTCCCAAAGCCAGAACATATGTTTTCAATAAATGATGTTATAAGATTTAATCATCTCTTTATCAGTGGGGTGCTATCCATATTAAATTTTTTGGCATGCAACCACATCTGGGCAGAGAAAGTTCTTTCTAATTATAAGCCATCATCATTAGAGTTTATCAGAAGGACAACTATAGGGAAGAAAATAGAAAATCACACTACACTTAGAGCCCTACAGCAGTTTGAACTCCTGATAACTTGTTGTCACTTGCATAGCATCCACCACAGCTGCCTGTGAAGTCTTTCTCATAGCCAGATGTTGCTTCTGAAAAAAAAACCATTGTGAAGTTATAAACCCAGACCAAAGACTTTTAGTTCTGACTTGGTGTGACTAATATACCAATCATTCAAGAAAAGGAGAAATCAAATACAAGATTGATGAAATTTAGAAATAAAACTATTCTACATTGGAATAAACAAAACTCATTGGCTGGAGATCATGTTCAAATGCTCCTACTTCAAAAGGATGGAGAAAATTATGTCATATAATGTGCTCATGTAAAAATTTGTGGTACACACCTACTCAAGGCATTCTAGCTAGTGTTTTAGACTACAGTTGCTTTTAAATTGAGTTATGAAAATAAATACTGACTCACAAAACCACAACTAGAAAAAATTCAACAAATATTTATCAAATACCTTCTATGAAAAACCATGCATAATACCTAGAGCACTGACTGCTCTAAAATTACCAGTGTGATTGAAATTTTATAAAAAGTGTCCAGATAGATAGATAAATGTTTTCGGGAATACAGCTTGAACTAGAACTTGAGAAGTGAGAGTAGCAGTTCATAGGAAGGAAGGATGTGTCCAGACATGGAAGTAAATATAATCAAATCCAGGATGTAAAATGACATGAATCAAGAAAGATGGTCCATTTAATTGGTGTGGAACAACATATATACATGGAACAATCTGAGATTGAGTTCATAGGTTTAGGTCAGACAAGGGAAGAATATTAAAATATTGGGGTAAACAGTTTGCTCCTGGCAATAGAACATTTTCCAAGTCTAGAAAATAACAAATGGCAAATATCATACTTAAAAAATCTTCAGTGGGAAGGTATATTTATTATTACGATAATATTACTCATTGGATTTTGCTTGGTATTATTCCTGAAGTTTTTTTTTAACAAAGAAAACACAAGCAGAAGAGATAAAAGATGGAATCGGATTCTACACTTTAATGGAACCTCAATTACTATGATAATAATGTAGATAATTATGATGATGAAATATGAAAGAAAAGATCTTTGCACAGCACAGCTTTTCTTTCTTGCATTTACCCCCTTTAAAAGCATATTTCCACTTCTGTATAGTCAGATACATTTAGAAGTCATTTTATGCAGCACACACTGAAGTTGACATGAAAGGGACATCTGTCTTATGTACTGAATTGTAGATTCATCTATTGTGAGTTCACTGATTCAGTCAACCCTTTATTATTGAACACATATTAATTGACTATCTCCGCCAGTCAGGCACTTCTCAGGACACTGGATTATAGTGAGAAACAATGAGTCTCTTCCCCCAGGGTGCCTACCTTGTAGGGTCTGCTTCCTCTGGTTCTTCCCCTAGTGCCCATCTTCACTCTTTCAGGCTGATACACATTCTGAACAGTTTCAACCTGAAACCTCAGTTTCTCTATTTTCTTCCCTATTGTCTTTTCTATTTAAGTTCATGCCATCTTGGAGAACTTCCAGAGAAAGATCTTGACTTTAAGAAGTTATCCTTGTTCATCCCAGTATGCATGAAGAACAGTCCTAGATAGGTCTCAGCCTTCTAGTGCCTTGTTAATGTAGGGGAAAATAAGCTGGATATTAACCTAGTTTATTGTGAACAGTCCAGTGAAGATATTGATTAATAGACTCTATTTTAAGGTAGTAAGATGTTTTTGGGGGTTTGTTTGTTTGTGTGTTTTTACATATTCCTCTCATTCTTTTAACTTGGTGCTTCTTTCATAATACCTTTGTTACTTCTTATATCTCTCCACAATTCTGAATCTGCACTGTTATTTCACATGTATTTAAGTGTTTCCTGACAGCTATTCTTAAATTGCTTTTATTGGGATGATGCAGGGAATAGTCCCCATTCGCATTTGGATTCTATTGAGGTTGGATTCACCAGGCAGATTAGGAGGGGAAAAGGCCAAAATTCAGTAATACACATATGGACAATTTACATGGTTGTATGTTTTAAAGAAAATGGAGTAGACTGGGGATTTTCATCATATGTTTAAGGATTTGGAGCAACAGGAACCAAAAAGGGGAGACTTTAGATGACAAACAAGAAGGGGGTGACTTCATTGTTAAAAGCAAAGATGAGAGTCTTACATAGAAAGGATGGGTTCACTGATAAATCTACACCTGAATGATATTCCCCAAATTACCTTCTTCTAGGTCATGAAAAGGGGAAGCAGTGATTACTTTCTCAAATAGGAAAAAGGCAAACAACTGAGATAAGAACAAAGCTTCCCTTAGCCCCTAGGGCCTTCATTGCTCTTAACTTAATATAGTCTGCATTATTTAGGTAGGTAATAGACTTCTAAGGTTCCTAGTGCCTCAATTGACCTCTATTTCCCATATCAAGATCACACTTCTTAGAAAAGTTCTCTGGACATATTGAGAAAAGCATCACTGTCCCCTTTGACAAGACTGTGTCTGTAACAGGGCAAATAAAGGCAGGGAGGAGAAGAGAGGAGGAAAAAAGGACATCAAGATGGAGTCCTGGAGGAGGCACATGGAGCAAGAGACATGTGAAGAAGCTACAGTTGCTTCTTGGCCTTGGACTTGTCCCAGGGACTTGGGGGACATGGAAGGAGACTCTTGAAATAGACATGGGTAAGAGACTCGTGGGGGTGTTGATGATGGCAGCTTTTATCTTGATTTTGATTTTGCTCTTTTCCTTCCAGACTTGCCTGGTCCTTCCTGGCCTTTCCTTTTGGTCCTCACCAGGACGTGCCTCAGACTTGTGCCAAGCTTTTAGGCCTGAGTGGTCGTGCCTTGAGCCAACCCATGTTTGCTTGGCATTAACCCATGAGGGCATGGGAAGTTTGGAGTGTTTAATTGGAAAATATTTTAACTATATTATTTCTCTTTTCTTTATTGTGCACTAATTATATTAAAGTTATTTCCTATTGAAGGTCTTATGCACTAGAATATGTTTGTCTTGATGTGGTAGATGGCAGAACCTATTTAGAGTGGGCAGGTTTGGGGGTTCTAGGGTGCCCCTCACCCTGCCCTGGAACAACTTTACACTTTATATGCTAAGAGCTTTTCTCCAAAGAGACAACAAATTATTTGACAAGAAGGGGAAAATATTTTTCTAATTTACTGTAAATAGCTCCAATGCTACAAACTGCATGCCACAATTGCCCGCAGTATGTATGAACTGTGTGAACTGTCTCTAACACATCCTAATGAGTCATCAAAATCCCTGTTCTGCGATTCTAGAAGCAGACATTTGCAAGCTATTGACTTAAAGAAAATAAGATAGTAATGACGTCTGGAAAGGCCAAAATGTTAACCATCTAAAGTTTACCAATGATGCATTACTTCACTCAGATTTCCATTTCTGAAAGAGAAGTAGTGTCAGAGTTCTAATGCAAATTCTTTATGCATAATATATTTGGATGACTAACCACAGAGGTCCTTCTTTATAAATGAAGCAAAGCAAAGTGCTGCTTTCCTAACAGTCCAGTGACTTAGATTAAATTTCCCAGGTCTTACTCATCAATAGATGCAGCAAATTATAAACTGAAGAAAGAGCACATTCTTGCAAGAAAACACCAAAATATGGAGACATGAGATGTCGAACTTCTGAAAAAGTACATGAAGGTGTGTAAGGGGAACATTTTTAGATTCCACTTTGTTATCTATAGTGGATCATTAAAAAAAATTATCATCCTCTGTTTACGAGACTCTTCTTTAATTGTAGATGTGTCCTAAGATATTTTAAAAATTCATTGGCAGTTAGGGATAACGCAAACTATAAGAAATCTTGTCTTAGTGCTTTTCAGAGTTATGGGAGGAACCTATTGTAGAAGACTGAAATGTATACATAGCAATTTTCCCTAATGAGTCTCAATTTTTATATTGTCACATGCCCTGAAGCCACTGGGATGAGAACATTTTTGCAAATCTAAAATAAATAACTGGAGTAGGTCTGTTACTCACACAGAAAAACACACCGTGTTTACATGAATACCTCTTCTACTTGATTCTTTTGACCTGAGAACTTGAGCGAAACTCTGAAAAAGCTGCCAAGTTCCAAAGCTGGGAACAGACCCAACCAGCACGATTTTTATTCTCTTCTTTCAACTACCTGGAAACATTATCTCAAGCAGACAGGGGTTAACAATTTACAATTCCATTTTTACCAGTAAATGTGATTCTTTTGAGCATGCATATATACTAAAAATGACAATAAGTTATTCTGCATTAATCATCTCTTAAGTTTGAACAGACTTAAGCAGTCTTCTTGCCTTTTCTCCCTATTTCTCCACCTCTATATTCTCAAATCTAGTACCCCTTGGATTTTTATACTGTGTTGTCTTTGCCCCAACATATTTCCTTTGTCAAGTCCACTTCCCCTTAAACCGAGCATGTTGTGGTAGTACTACTAAATTTAAAAACTAACCTCCCACTCCTTGCCCAGTCAGCAAGATTGGGAGGCTTGAATAGAGAAAGGGAGCAGATGGGACTGTCATAGAAACCAGGACATTAAACTGATAAGCTGATGATCCTCTATGCTAATTCAGATCATCAGTCAATACACACAAGACTAGACACACTAACCAATCAAGGATGGCTTGATGATAAATAGAGCCTCGGGACCCTCAGTCTGCACAGCAGCCCTTTCCTGTCTTGTCTGCAGTTTCACTTAGCAGTATATTTAATAAATCTGTCTTTTCTCTTTTCCACCATCTCTGGTGTATTCTTAACTTCCCTGTCCTCTCCCCGCCTAGCCCACATCTGACTCTCCCCCACGACAGTGCAGACCACCAGTTTCCTGCATGGCATCTCTGGTCAGACCTCAGATCAAAGGGCTTTGGAAGACTTGTTTGCTTAGGAAAAGCCATTTCAGAGCAGGTGCCAGGAAGGGCAAGGGGAAGACCAGTGGGCATGTTGAGAGTTCTTCTCTTACAGAGTAATGACCATACCTACCCCTTCACTATAGCTGCCCTGAGACAAAACCCCCTCCCCATCTCTCTTTTCTTCCCTAGATTCCGTCCAGGTGTTTACCACTTTATCTGCTAAAATATATGTCCATTGCTCCTTCTTTCAGTTTTGCCTCAGGGCACTTGACTCCACGGTCAGCAAGTAGGCATACTTGCTGTCTCACTCATAGCCCTTGACCATTTTTTAAAGCAGCAATTCATTACTCTTAATATTACAGGCTTGGAACTTCAACAGAAGGCTTCTTATTTAATCAATCATAACTTGGAATTTCTCTAACCAAAGTTTCATATGAGGAACCATAGAATTTTCAAGCAGCACTAGGAAACTACAAAGTTTCCTAGTCAAAAATATGGGAGCATCTCTCAAAGATACTGTAGGAGTACAAATATATGCCACCCCAATATATGTCTGTTAAAAGGGTCATTTTTATGGGAGGGGTCTGAAGACAGGAGACATGTAAACATTATTCCCAGGACTTGACTCTTTCAATGTTGGGGAGACCTAATCTCCTTATTTCCTTTCAGTGGAGAAGGTAGAACAAATCTACATACCTTTGCGTACTATGCCTTCACTTGTAAGCATCCTATTGCTCTTCCCTTTTTTTCTCCACTAACTTCCCCCATCTCAGCTAATCTATATAACAGGGAGTATGAAGCCACATGGTAAGCTTTTTTTCTTATCAATTTAGCTAATTCACCTTTGACTATTCATCAGCCTAGGTGAACCCAGAGAGTACTTGACTGATTTCTTTTGCACCCTGACAATTGCCTTCTTTTCCAGAATAAAACCCCCAAAAATTACTACTCAATTTTCTTCTCCCTTCTCCTGTGGCTCTTTATCTTAATAGGTTTCATGAGGTCATGAAAAATGAGACATTTCATATGATGTACTTTTGTCTTAGGGACACAGTAAGATGTAATAATGAACATGTAAACATCAGACCTTACAAGAGCCTATAAAAGGAAAATGTAACTTATGCTTCTTAAACCACATCTATTTTCTTTTTTCCCTATCTCCTTAGATTGACACATATTATTGTAGCAGGGTAAAAATTGAGGTAAGGGCCAGAGGCATGAGGGAACGAATTCCCCAGAGACAGTGAATAGAAAAGGTGAATGTATTGCTGAGAAGAGCCGCAGCAAGAAAGAAGAGGGTATACACACTGGGGGAGGGTCTTGAAGCTCTTTCTATATTCTGTCTTTGCTGACATTCTTACCGAGGACATCAGTTGTTTGCCGTGATATCTAGCCTTGGGTGTTTTTTTTTTTAGATTTATTTATTTATGCATACAAGCACTGGGGTACAGTCAGAGGTGTGAGGCAGTGAGGGAATCCACCAGACAGACAGAGGGGCAGCAGAACAGGCAGATGGATTGAAATCCACTGGTGAGGGGAGCAGCGGGCCAGGCAGGAGAGATCTGCCTGCGCCATGTGGGTAACCTCCCCCAGCCAGCAGCAGGGATCAAACTCATGCTGCAGTGGCTATGGTTTGCTTCATAGTGTGTTGCTTAACCCACTGCGCCATCAGGGAGGGCCCGGGTATTGTTTTTTGATGCAGAATGTGCCCTGACTCTGCTTCTGCATTCCTGGAGCTCTGCTGGTTGTGATCCCCATTATCAGTCTTCTGGCCTGTTTTCCATGGCAACTTATTGAGTCCCTTATCCATTCAAGCCTCATTCAAGGCTCCCAAACTTGCATGCTGGGCAGGGAGTGGGGGTTTAGTATTTATTTTTATTAAATGATGCTGACAATTATAATATCATTTTAATTGAAATAATTTTCCTCATTGGTTTTATGGTTCCCATATTTTGTAAATGATCTGCCTTTTTTGGAGGGGTGTAGGGTTATATGTTAGATTTCAAATTTTTTTAAATAAAATTATCTAATGTGCTCTTTTAATAACTCTTGACCTGTCATGCCTGGAATAATATTTTTCCCAATTGGGTCATTACATTAGTTATAACAGGAAGAAATAACTTTCAGATTTAGGGAGATTTGGGAATGTAATTTTGAGTCTTTTAGAAATTCAAATAACCATAACTTTTGAATGTAAACAAAATACAGACTTGCAAATGTTTGTGACTCATAATAGAAATGTGCCCTTTCCTCTACATAATGTTTCAGCACTTAAAAAATGCTGGTGAGAATGCAAAATGGTATGGTCACTTAGGAAGAGAGTTGGTGGTTTCTTAGAGAACTAAACAGACTCTTATCATGCCATTCAGCAATTGTGTTCCTTGGTATTTACCTAAATGAATTGAAAACTTAGGTCCACACAAAAACCTACACTCAAATTAATTATCACTAAAACTTGAAAGTAATAAAGACACCCTTCAATAGGTGACTGTGTAAACAACCTGTGATATCTCCATACAGTGGAAAATTATTCAACAAAAAGAAATGAACTATCAAGTCATGAAAATACATGGAAAAACTGAAATGCATTTGCTGAGTGGAAGAAGTCAATTTTACAAGGCTAAATCATATATGATTTTAACTATTTGACATTCTGAATGATAAAAGTCAAAGAATGTAAGGAATCTGGGGGAAGGAAAGGCGAACTGAAAAGGAAGAGTACAGGGGATTCATAGGGCAGTGAAACTACTGCTGTATGATACTGTGGGAAGCAAAGTTTGCCGCTCCAAAATAAGTCTCTTTAGCATAGGATTATTTTAAACTGCTATCTTGGAAGACAGCAGACACAGGAGGGATTCTGACAGGTGGAGTTGCCTACTTGAAGATATTTACATGTAGAAAGAAAAATCTTTCCTGTGTGAAGGGACAGGGGAATGACCAAATCCCTTTATCTTTTTGCAATGGAGAAGACAGCAACTTAAATCTGCACAATAATCACATCTTTTTTGCTTTTCCTGTAACTTCCCCTAACTGATATCCTGCCACCCCCAGCCCCAGTATCCTTTTTTATTTAAGGAGGTGAATTAAGCTATTTTGGCAAGTTACTTAGTTTTTACTAGGTCTTTCTCATGTATACAGGAAGTCTATATTAAACTTTTGTTTTTGCTTTTCTCCTGTTAATCTGTCTATCTTTAATTTGATTATTCCACCAGTCAAGAAGAACCTAGAGAAGATGGGGAAATCTCTGATCCTGAAAATGAAACACTGTAATAATGGTGGCTATACATTTGTCAAACCCATAGAATGTAGGAAATAAAAGTGACCACTAATGCAACCTATACACTTTAGTTAAAAATAACATATTAGCATTGTTTCATCAGTGACAATAAATATCTAACAGTAATGCAAGATGTGAATAATATGAGAAACTTTGGAGAATGGGGGTGTAGCAGGAATCTGTACTTTTTACTCAATTATTCTGTAAAATTTTTATTCAATTTACTTTTTACTCAATTTTCTGTAAAAATTTCCTGTAAAATCTGTCTGTACTTTTTACTCAATTTTTCTATAAGTTTAAAACTGCCTGACAAAAATGAAGTCTACTGATTTAAAACTAACAAAACAAAAATGAGCTTGCTTCTCCACTACAATAAGGGTAAGCATCTTCAAGGGAACTTTCCATGACTTAATGGCTCTTCAGTAGGATGACAGACTGGACAAACATGAATCAGTAAGGGCAACTGAGGTGCCAGCCCCTTCACTAGGTGTTTTCCATGCCTTACCTCAGTGGGGCCCTGTGAGTAGGTATTATCAGAGGCATTGAGGCTTAGAGAGATTAAGTAACTTGCCCAAGGCCACAGTGACAGGAAATGGTAGAGTTGAACTTCAAATCTAGGTCTTCTAAGTCCAGGAAGAAAGGAAGCAGGCCCCCTTCCCACCCCTGAGGGTGGGGGCAGGGGTGCATTGAAAGGCTAAGAAGGAACTTTACACTATCCAACTGTTAAGAAAACAACAATTCACTGGAATGAATTTAGAGATGGAGTTAATGTTATTAAAGAATTCATGAATCAGGCAGCACCCTACCTAGCTAGCTAAGAGATGACCATGCAAGGGACTTACAAAGTGGAAGGCTTGTATAGTCAGAAAAGGGGGAGGGCATGTCATTAGAAAAAGAAAAGAAAGATTATTTCAGGTAAGTTATCTTCCCTTAGGTGAAGGGGGGAAGGGGTGTCTCATCACAGACTCTCTCTCTAGTGTTCACCAGAAGATTCCAGACTGATTACTTTAAATTTCCACTTTTCAGAGAGGCTGAAACTGGGATTAGGGTAGGTATTAAGTCTGGCTGTGGCCCTCCGCTAATGCCTCCATTTGGGGCCTGTTGTTGTTTTTAACACTCCACAGAGTTTATCCTTGCTATAACTAGGTGAACCTCAGAAATCAGCCCTATAGCAAGGCTTGTGACTGCCCTGTCCCCACCCCAAAGTTCCCTTGCTTGGTGGTGTGCAGCGGGCATTTGGGGTCTCCCCTAAAGATGGCTGTAAGCTCCCGAGTCAGAGGGAGAACACAGCAGAGGAGAAATACTGATGTGGAAGGCCTGTGTAGAAGATCTAGCATTAATATTATATAATACAGAAAACACTTGCAACATCCTTTATGATCCTCTCAGGATATTTTTATTACAATTACGGGTAACAGCCCTTGAAAGGTAACGCCCGCAGTTCTCAATTTACCCAAGCAAAGACCATATTCTTTTCTTTACTTCTGCTCTTACATTAAAAAAAAAAAAAGTTTCAGGGCTTACATCTTACCTTTGCTAATTTTGAAAGAGAAGGAAAACCTGCAGAATCAAAAGCTCAAATAGCTCACTTTAAAAGCACTTGAGAACAAGAGAAAGTTTTATGTGATTACATTAATAGCAGTGACAAATGCATGTAAAACACTTAACCATGGTCTGTGATGCAAAGAAAACCCATTTAGGTGTCATTCATCTTTTTCACATTAGCACAATGAGTACTCTCTGCTTTATCTTCTCAGACAACACTTGATTTAGAATGCTGCATTTTCCAGAAGGCATCTCTGAACTTTCTTTCTAACATCCTTTTATAGAAAGGGTTAAAACCCTGAAACCCAAATGTAAAAACTAATTTTTTTTTCACCTTCCCATTCTGTCTCTCTAAAATTATTCTTTGGGAATGTTTTCTTTTTGCAGGGCCGTAGTTATTATTTGCCAATTGGGCATCTCTAGCACTTTTGCCCCAAAGGAAACAGGCCATACAAAGTAAACTATGAGCCCTGCTTTAGATTTCCATATTCAGAATCATGAACAGAAGGGAAAGGGGGGGGTTGGCAGAAAAAAAATAGAGATGGGGTGGAGATCGGGGGGAGAGATGAATGAAGAAATGGGCCCCAGAATGAGAAATGGTTGTTGGGCACATTCTTCCCACATGCCCTGAATCCAGCTTCCCAGAGTCACGGACTTAAACATCAAGAAACTTGAGCAATTACTCGCACCCCCAACACACATTCAAATTTCACAGGTGAGGGAAGATGTATGACTCAGCGAAAGAAAGAAATCATTTCTCAACAGTCAAGACGGGTACCTCTAACTAACCTAACCTTGGCAGTCACCCTCCTGGTCTGAGCTTCCATTTCTAGACAAGAAGGCAACAGTTGGACTTGAAGTTTCCGTTGTCACTTTCATCTCAAATGATCTGAAAATCACTCCTTAGGGGAGCTACTTGTGCAAAGACCTTATAGCCAGTGGAGGCAGGGCTAGGCTAGATCTAGGGTCTCCTGAGGGATCATTAGGGTTTTTATAGCTTCCTTTGGGTGGAGTGGCTTGTGAAACTGTTTATTCCTTGGGCTAAGGCAGGCACCTATCTTTCTGAACTACCCTGTGTTTCAATAAACCGCCTTACAATTTTGTTCTCTGTTTTCAAATTTT
Source organism: Galemys pyrenaicus (assembly GCA_019455555.1). Classification (NCBI taxonomy): domain Eukaryota; kingdom Metazoa; phylum Chordata; class Mammalia; order Eulipotyphla; family Talpidae; genus Galemys; species Galemys pyrenaicus. The sequence continues at coordinate 1,393,475 of JAGFMF010011655.1, read as the reverse complement.
CCTTGGCGGATCAGCTTTGCCTGTACATGATATCCCAGCACGAGTACGCTGGCTCAATTTTACTGTGAAAGTGAGAAGCTTAGAAAAGAGCAGTCTGTTTAGTAAAGGGAGCGATGAGGCAGCCCTTACTAGAGCAGAAAAAGGAAAGGAGGCAGGTAAGTGCTCTGGAGCACAGAGATGAGGCAGAATCTGACCCTCTCTCTCCCCAGGCCGACCTCTCCCACCCCACACGGCTGCACAGAGGGCCTCTGGGACTGTGGAGAGGAGGTCCACTGTTGGCGGGCTGTCCTCTCTGCCCTCCAATACACATATAAAGATTCCCAAAGGGATTTCTTGCAAACTTGAGTTTCTTATGTGGAAGGAAACATTTCCAGTTATTTTAAAAACTCACAACAAGCTCCAACAACATACAAAAGAAAAGAAAATACTCAGGTTTGAAACTTTGAAGGAATATTAAATAAGAGACAGAATTCTGGTTATGCCAGATATGAATGCCAGTACTATAGGAAAGAACCTCATAAAACATATCAAGCCCAGGCAAAAATAAAACAAGCAAAAATAGAATATCATTTGAACTATAGCAGGCCCATAAATCCAGCTCCAAAATTACAAGCCAACACACATACCATATTGTATAACTGAGCCTAAAAAGGGGGAAATTAGCAATAAACCAAAAAGCTTTTAAAAGTAACTTAGTGAAGTTTAAAAAAAATATGAAGTTACAAAAGTCAGAATAAGTACTATCTGAGAAGAAACAGCAACAAAATATGTGACTTTCCCTTTTTAAAGATTCTGGATTGCAGAGTGTATCTGAGACAGTGGATGAGTCAGTATGGGTGGGTAGGGTTAGTGTGCTTGACAAATAAGTTTTGCTTCTCACCAGGACATTTGGATATTACATAAATAGAAACCTTCTTTTCATCTCAAAAAGCATAAGGAAGTGCTTTCTCAGAGCGAATATTTTCCTCAAATCACTTGGAAAAGAGAAAGAACATTTATTTCCATGTTTCTCATATCTAGCAAACTCTATTGACCCGAGGTTGAACTTGAAAACATTGTTCTAGTGTAGCCTCTATAAATTCCAAGCTTGCCTTTCTTTACCATCTGTCATGGTCTTAGAAACATCATCTCCTGCAATACCTCCCACTTTAAAGAATGCTTTTTGGGGGCTGGGGGGCATGGGGGAAGAAGAATCCCCTCTGGTGTAAATGCCAGTGTTTGCACTTGGGTGTATGTAACTAGAGCATGCAGCCAGCCTCCTGACAACTCTCCTGTGCACGCAGGGGGTAGTGCTGGTTAATCAAGCTATAGGACTGCACGCTGGGTAAGACAAATTGTAGGTCACCTGGGCAGCTTCTTGTTAAAGAGCGTTTACCTGGTTGAACTTTTTGACTTGGTTTACTGGTTATTATTCCTCCACAGGGACACTAGCTCATAACTTCTGGGACCTCAAGAGACAGAGAACCCTTCAGGCACTCAGGTGAGAACTGGTACCCAGTCAGGATCTTCTCAATTTCATTTCCACCCTGTGTGGAGAGCAGCAGAGCAGAAGCAGTAACTCCTCGGCGGCCATGCTGCTGCGTTGGTGCTGCAGGAAGTGGGTTACGTTTTAGGAAGGTGATACTCTGCTCTCCAGTTGCTACCTGCTTCTAACCCACAGTGTTCAGAGCACTTCAGAATTTAAACTTCAAATTTACCGTTCACATGTGGTGTTATTAAGCTTGTTTATTTCAATTACGGAGGGGGGTGGGTGGGTGGGGAAATGAATATATACATGTCCTAAAGAGCAAAAGGAATTGTCCAAGTAAAACAGATCAGGTGCCTGTTTTTCAATTTATTTGTTTCTCTGCTTCTATTCTCTGAGTTTCCCTTATTTAGTCTCTGGCCCACAGTTGGATCTAGAATACAGATCACTATCCTTAGAAGGAAACTGAATAATTAAAGGTCATTCAATATACCGTCATTCTTTTATATAACCTCCAAGGAAAAGGCACTTAGGGCTAACAATGCTGTACGGTTCAATTTTGTAAAAGTAGAATTATCATTGTAATCCTAGAATGCCATGCTTTCTACTCAGCATAGAGCCAGATGCTCATTCTTAAATAGTTGTCTTTATGTTTACTTGCCAGGGTATGTAATATGGTGAACATCCTAAGGGATTTTATTCCTTCAAAAGAACTGATTTGGAAATCTCAAATATGTAATTTTTAATTGCCATATGTATATATGTACATATTTAATTGATTAATAAATGGGTATTTATTACCAAATAAGTATGTACGCACAACACACAAATGTAATAGCACATATTTACCACATGACATTTTACTTTCAAAAACTAGGATTTTTCTTTGCTTTCTTTTAGATCTTTCTTAAACATTAAGATATATTTGGTGTATAACATTGTATTAGTTTCAGATGTGAAACATAATAATTTGATATATGTAGCTATTGTGAAGTGATTACCATAATAAATTTAGTTAACTGCCATTACTATTCTAGTTAAAAAATTCTTATGATGAGAACTTTTATGATCTACTCTTTTAGCAATATTCACGTATGCAACACAGTGTGGTATTGTTAACTCTAGTCCCCATACTGTACCTTATATCCCCGGGACTTATCATTGAACTTTTTGGCCCCCTGACCCATTTTCCCCATGCTCCACCACCTGTTTCTGACAACCACCAATCTCTTCCTGCATCTATGAATTTAGTAGTTTGTTTCCCCCAGATTCCACATAGAAGCAAGATTTTACAGTATTTGCCTTCCTCTGCTTATTTCACTTTCTATAATTCCCTTGTGATACCTCCATGTTATTTTAAATGACAGGATTTCCTTCTTTTTTAATGACTGACTAATATTTCATTGTATATACTAACAACATTCTTTATTCATTTATCTGCTGATGGACACTTAGATTGTTTCCATCTCTTCGCATTCTAAATAATGCTGCAATAAACACAACACACATCTTGTCAAGATAGTAATTTTGTTTCCATTAGATATATACCCAGAGTTTTGTCATATCCCCACCAACACTTGATCCCCACCAACACTTGTTTTTTCTTGTCTTTTTGGGGATAACCATTCTAACAGGTGTGAGGTAATATCTCTATGGTTTTGACTTGATTTTCCCTGACAATTAGTGTTCCTGAGCACTTTTTCATAGATTTGTTGGTCACTTGTCTTCTTTGGAAAAATGTCTAGCCATATCATCTGTTAATTTTTATTTGGATTCTTTGTGGGTTTTTTTTCTATGGAGTTGTGTGAATACTTTATATATTTTGAATATTCAAAAAATATATGATTTGCAAATATTTTCTCTTGTTTTGCGGGTTGCCTTTTCATTTTGCTGATGGTTTCCTTTGCTATATAAAAGCATTTTAATATAATTGCTGTTGTTTATACTTACTTTTGATGCCAAATTTAAAACAAATCCATGCCAAGACCATTATTACTGAAGCTACTCCCTGTTAGATCAAATCTTAAATATAAAACAAAATATCGTTTAATTTCTATCTAGCTACTGAATATAGAATTTCCATGAGTATTGACTATTCCAAGAGCATGGAATTAAATGTAGGAATTTCATGTGGCTGTCCTTGCCTAACTATATCTGTATTCGGAAGGGATCAGAACACGCATATTTCGCCTATTGGGGAATGTCTCTATTTGGTTGAGTGGAGCAGTGTGACTTCTATATGATTTTCTTCGGAACGGCGCTCGCCCATCTCTCAGGACCGACTGACCCATGTTCAACTGCTGTTCACATGGAACCCTTCTCCACGCGGATATGGGTACGGCCCGGCGCGAGATTTACACCCTCTCCCCCGGATTTTCAAGGGCGGGCGAGAGTATATGATTTTCTTTTTGGGGCAGGGAGCATGGGATGGATGAGGGGAAACTGAGATGAAAGCACCGTAACAAATCTAAATACTTCACCTGTGATTTAGGCCATGTATAGGAGAAATGTTTGATTTACATGAGCAGTTACTTCAACTCTAAAAGACTTCATAAAAAATAAAGATATTTGTATCAGAAACTAAGGTACACTTCAGCGTATTTGAAACGTAGTTGAGGATCCTCTAGGCTACAAGTGACTTATTGAAGAACTTGGGTCACCTCTGATTTGACCTGGTTGCCCAAAAGCTGCATGTGCCAGGTGAGGCCAGCAGAGAAATTTTGCCTGTCTCCATGATCATGGTCAATTTTATTCAAAACCTAAGTTCAATTAAAATTATTTTTCCCTTGTGCTCGCTCCCCAGGTTGCTCTCCTTCCACTCCCTCCCCTTCTCCTGGAGTCACCTCCATTCTGTAGTCAGTTTTCTTTTTCTTTTTTTTTTCTTTTTTCTGTTTTTGCTTTTTTTTTTTTTTTTTTTTTTTGTCNTTTTTTGTAGTCAGTTTTCTAGAGAAAGTTCTTAGTTTGGCTTTATCTGACCCTTTGGTGTCAGTAGATTCCAGGTATAAGTGACACCATCTAGTATTTGTCTTTCTCCTTCTGGCTTATTTCACTTAGTGTCATCTCCTTCAGTTTCATCCATGTTGCTACAAATGGCAAGAGTTTGAATTTCTTAAGGCTGAGTAGCATTCTTTTGCGAAGGGAGATCCTGTACTTCTAATATACAATCAGTGATATAAATCAGTTATTGCAATAAAAAAGGACAATTTTTGTAATTGTAGAAGGAAGATGTGTGTCTTCCAAAATGGCTTCTCGTAGGTAAGGATAATGTAGAAGGTGGTTCCAGGTACTGTATAAGTGACATGAAAATAAAGAGAAGGTGGTCTAAAAAAATAATGTTTTTATTCAATTCTTCCTTGCTTTATTAAGTACTGAATAAAATTCTGAAAGATGCTATCAGTGGTTTTATATGTTCTACATGTCATGATCAGAGCTATTCAAGTTCTGAAACACAAATCTAACAGTTGTATTTCTGGAATTATGATTATTTGTCTTGAAAATGTATCAAAGGGAAAGAAGAATTATTTTTTTTGTTTACCATCCATTACTCTATGTTCCTTCTGACCTGGAAGTCTTAAGCAGGTTTGCCACATTCAGAAATCATCCCTTTATTGGCACTCGTTAAAACTTCCATTCTCTGACAATTAAAGTAACTCAAGTTAAGATGAGAATAAAGTTTAACTCCTTCCATTTAAAAGAGTTGGTAACCATAAATCAATCTCTAATTACTGGAACACATTGTGAAGCAGTAGGCATTCTTTTCCTCACAAACTCTCTGGACTTCACTTTCCCTATCTCTTATTTTTCAGAGAGTAGAATATTGGGAAGCAGTTGTCCTGTGCCAAAGAATCTCATCTCCTTCCTCCCCTTCTTCCTTGGAATTCGTCCTCCTCTTTCCAGTTCCGGGAAGAAAGGATTCACCAGTGGAGAAAGTGTACAGTTATACAGGTAGCTAAATAACTCAAATTTAAGTCTGAATTGGGTGAAATATGCTTCTTTAATCCCTTATCAAGTTGTCTCAGAAATTTTATTTTTAGGTTAAAAACTCAGCTCCATTTGCACACAGGTGGAGCTGAGGCTCAGGCTGTTGCAGGGGTAACTGGTTTGCCTCCTGCTGCTGTTGCTCATGGGATGGGGATGTGGTGGGGTGGGGTGGGGAGTGTGGCTGCAATAGCAATGAGGACTAGAGTAGGGCTTGGAATCTGAGAGCTTGAGTTTAATTCCTTATTTAGTCACTTCACAGAAGGGTAATTTTGTATTGATTACTAAAGCTCTCTCAATTGTCTGTTTCCTCGCCTAGCTCAAAGAGGTTGAAGTGCCAGTGAAATGAAATGGGAAAGTTGCTGAGCACGTAGGCTCCCATAAGAACTATCTGAATGCATGATACCAGACTGTAGTTTCCTAACATATTTTTCATGACTCCACTTTATTTTAGAGTTTTGAATTTTGATCAGAGGAGCCTGCACGTAATTATTTCTTCCCACTGCTCTCTTGGGGGTAGACAAGTGGTAAAGTTGGACCTAGGTCTTTAATCTGGACCCCCAAAGTTGTAATATCATGTCAGGTTTCCCCATGTAGCCAGAAATCCTTGCAGGACTGACTCTTCTGTCTGGGAGACCTGCTGTCTCACAAGCAAAGTCCTGGTCAAGACCAGATCTTGGGGGATGTCTCTTGTTCCCTCTTGTCATCATCCGATCTCCATCCCTGCTGCACGTTAGAATTTCATAGAGACCTTTAAGAAATATTAATCACAGGCCCTAGCTGCAGAAATTCTGAGTTCAGTGGACTGAATTAGGGCTATAACTTTTGGACTGCTGTAGGTGATCCTAATGCCAGCCAGTGCTGAGCACCACTGCTCCAGATATTGTAAGTCTAGGTGACTTAGAGATGCTACAGGTCTAGGTTGTGGGAGAAGGTGTCTGTTGATCCATTACTGGAGAATCATCTCTCTCTCTAGAGCTTAGTTCACTGAGGTAGCACAAGAGAGAAGGCAGTGGAATAAAATTAGCTCTACCTGGAGCAAGTCCTGGGAACTGAGACATAGCCCTTTCTTGTCTGTGTGTGGCTTCCAGCTTTCTGAGTAGCTGTTGAATAACAGAACACTGCAGAATTTTTTATAACATAACTCCAGAAGCCTCATTTAAGCTGATATGATTATGGACTTTTAAATCTCCTGCCTGCATTTAGTGCCTTTATTTCTGAATTAAGAAGTACTTAAAATGTAATGACTTACTTGAACTGCTTGTTCTCTAATGGTGGTTACAGAACTGTGCTCTTAAACCACCACACTCACAGGATATTTTGATCAAGCCAGGAGGAACAACGTAAAAGCATTCAAATTATGGGAAAAGAACCAAGTTATCTTCATTTCCAGTCCTCTCTATCAATTAAACCACATAGTATAACTCAGAGAGGGCTACTCCTCTCCCTGAAATAGTGAGAAATACATAGATCCCTTCTCTTCCTGACATGGATCTCTTACAGTCATAATGACCGCATTCCTTTCTGCCTCATCTGATACACCCTTTCTCGCTCAATGAAATCCAATTTCCACTTTTGTTTTTTGTTTATTCATACCCCCAAATAAACCCAGGGCCTCGCTCTCCTCCTTAGTGGACAAAACCTCAAGCTGAGTAAATAGTAATCTTAAGCATCCTAAGGGAACAGAAACAGTATCTACCCCAACATTGTTAAATAATCAAAAGCTACCTGAAGAACTTTATAAAAACTAAAATTGAATGCAAAAAAAAATATTTCTGACTTAGGTAGTTGCACAAGGAGGAGATTCATCTGGTCATCTAAACCCAAATTCTTCACGAACTTCACTGTCCTTATAATATCTTCCTTCCTGCCAACAAGATATTATAGTTGTCAAGGAGAAAATTTATAACCCATGGAGTTCTGATGTAACCAGGATGGAGTCAATTCAGGCAAGGGGACATAAGGATAGTTGTGAAAAGAAGCTCCACGAAGTCAGAATCTGTTTCTAACCCTAATGACAGTAAGGCTAAGGAAAAGAAAATTGCAAAAGGTCTAATTTGCAAATGGTGGCAGTCCTAGGAGGAGAGGGCTTTGGAAATCGAGCTCTCCAGGTTAGTATCAGTTTGCATCTGGGACCTCTGCATCGACATATATATACTGACTGCTGGGCACTTGTCAGGTACAGAACTAGCAGTTATTAGAGGTGTGATATCTTGTTAGGCAGGTGTGGTAACTGTTAAGTGGATCAGTTGCATCTGCTTGGGTTTAGGGTTTAGGAAACCCTGATTTGATTTGATTCTATTTTATTTTATTTTGCTTCCCTTATTTGTTTTTACATTGTTGTTCATTTCTGTACAGTGTTTGATTTTTCCCCTCAGGTGCAATCTCCATGAAACTCCACCACCACTCTCCTGTGAACCATCACCTTAGTCCCTTGTGTTCTTCCTTCCCTGTTTTGGCCATTCTGTCTCCCCTCCCCTGCTGCATGTCTCAGATTTATAATTTGCCTGGTAGTTTTGTCTTTTTTTCCCCTGACCCCTCGTTCAGTTTCCCAGTATTCCTCGTATTAGTGAAACCATCTGATGTTTTTCTTTTTCCCTCTGACTTATTTCACTGAGCTTAATCCCTTCTAGCTCCATCCATATTGCTGCAAGTGGCATGAGTTTATCTTTTTGGATTGCTGAATAGTATTCCATTGTGTATATAGAACCACATCTTCTTGATCCAGTCGTTTGGTTTGGGGCATTTATGGTTTCCATTTCTTAGCTACTGTAAATAGTGCTGCAGCAAGTGGGAGTGCAGGGTTCCTTCCATGTCCTTTGCGTAGATTCCTAGGAGTGGAATTGCTGGGTCATATGGTAGATCCATTTTTAGTAATTTGAGGGTCCGCCACACAGCTTTCCATAGAGGTCGGACCACTTTGCATTCCTGCCAGCAGTGTAAGACAAATCCTGGTTTTTAAAATGAACTTCAATTCCATGGTCTTATGGCAGCCTTTCAGATGATTTACAAATTTCTTGAAAATCATCAATTTCCTTCCACTTCCAACTTTATTTTTATGAGCATCACAAAATTATAGTTCTTTACATTTTATTTGTAGATAATTCACTGATAAATTTCTTTAGTTTTGTGCTCTCTTGCTATATATATACACCAGTGGTTCATTAATATGTTGTATTTAGCAATATGAAAATTAGCTATATATGCACATATTTGTTATATATTATAAATATAGAAAACATTGTTAGTTGCAATTAACAAGGTGCAGAATAGTATTTTCTTATATTATTTGAGTAAAAATATACGTATTATGTCTATTTATAGGAATGGGAAGTATTGAAAGACTGGACTAAGAAGTTTTATTCTCAATTTCTGTACCATTTTCATTCTTTACTATGATTAACTTTAATAATTATAGAAAATAACTGTTTTAAATGAGTTACAGAACCCAGACTTATATTAGACAGTGTCCACTTAGCACGTTGGGAGCTTGTTTTCCAAGTACAGTGTGGTCAGTCCTGTGGACTTAGGCTTCAGTTCCACTGAACTTGGTTGTGCTTTTGATAACTGGCAGTGTGTCATCAGAATGGATTGCCAAAACACTTAGGGGAAGTCACTTGATCAACTTGTCCTTGGCACAATGGCCATTCTGAAAATAGACATACTCAAGTGAAATGAGTTATACTAAAAACTCATTCCAAACGTTCAGTTAACTGAGTGCACACTGATGTTTGAAAAAGGTTTTAAAAATGTGGGATTGTTTCACATTAAAGTGAAAATCCTGCCTTAATTACAGTATTTAGTTTTGAGCCCTGTCTTTCTATGATCTGGAGTGCCTTCTGGACTGGCTCCCTGTCCTGGTCCCTTTAGGGATTTCTAAACACTCAGAATATACTCTACAGCAGGAACAACAAATCCATATATACAAAATGAGGACAATTTTAGCAGGAGTGTGACATAAATAGGGTTACACTTATAATAATAAAATGAGTTTTACAGACTCGTTCAACACAGACAAAGATAAATAAACAAAAGCTGTGAACCAGAGTTCTCAAAGGAGAAAACATGGCTTATTCATTCACTAGCTAATTCATTCATTCATCCTTGAGACAGGAGCCTCACATTTGTCACAGGGTTTTCTCAGTGAGAGTAAACAGTGTTAGTAACCAGGAAGAGAAAACCTTACCTTCTGCACATTTAAAGTCTCAATATCCTGGCTGTGTGATCACAGGGAGCATCACTTTAACTTAAGACAAATGGTCTTCATTTGTAGTTATCAGACAATTAGACTGACAATAGCTGTCAGCAACACAAAACACCAAATCATACCTGGTCCTATTTTTTAGCTCTGTGTCTATCTACCAGTGCATAACATTTCCACTGTGTCTCTCATTTTTGCTTACTCTTTCACCTGCTGCTCTCTAGGACATAGAGATTTAGAACATAGACATTAATGACATAATTTAGTACATAAGTGTAAGGTACAAGAAATAGAGACAGAGCAAGTAGATAAATTCACTTCAAGAGACTATCTTGACAGACCTTGACAATTTACTGAATGGAAGTTGTAGGTGAGAAAATAGGAGAAGTGATAGATGATGTGAAAACTTTTGGTTTGAACATCTGAGGGATTGTAGTGCCAGTAACCAAAATAAGAAAATTATAGGAGGAACAGTGTGAGAATGAGATGAATTCAATTCTGAACATGTTGAGTTTGAGGAATCTGTGAGATACTAAAGACGAGATGTCTAGATGAGTTTGGTTATATTCATTTGGAGTTAAGCAGAGAGATCTAAGTTGGAGATACATATTTAATTGTCATCAACATAAAGATGGGAAGCGAGCCATTAATGGGTGTGGATTGTATTGCTTAACACTTGTTGTAGTCTTAGATGATAAGTGGTCCAACGTAGGGTCCTGAGTAACCCCAATTATGTAGGGATTGGTCTAGGAGAAAGGTAATAAAACAGCCAAGGAGGTGGAAGGGAAATTGGGAGTGTGCCTTTGTTTATACTCCCTTTCCCTAGAGGCACCTCCCTCCCTTCATTGCATGGCAAAATATAGCAAATTTCTCAAGACATCTCGAAAGTGCCTTTGAAGATGCAAAACTTTATTCACTGTATTTCTCCAGATGCCATAAAAATTTCTCTCTTTCATTTGCTCCTATAGCACTTAAAACAAAAGCAAATTATGAATGTAGACACCAAAGACACTTCCTGTGCTCAATCCAGCATTTTTTTAACTAATAGAGAATATTGACCGTTGATGCTAATTTATCTTTGTTTCTTAGCTCCAAGTGGTATACCTAAAATATGATTAAGTGTTGAATTACTTTTTTTTTTTTTTAAAGATTTATTTATTTATGCATACAAGCACTGGGGTACAGGCCAGAGGTGTAGGGGGG
>JAGFMF010011655.1:1347747-1382568 GCA_019455555.1 Galemys pyrenaicus | reverse complement strand
CCCCCCTGGCCGGCAGCAGGGATCTAACTCGTGCTGCAGTGGCTGCGATTTGCTTCGTAGTGCGTTGCTTAACCCACTGCGCCACCAGGGGAGGCCCAGTGTTGAATTACTTTTATTTGCCTGTGTGAGAGAAGTTTGTTGCCCTTTCTGACAAAGATTTTAACCCAGTGGGGCAGATTATTCAGGCAAAAAAGTCTTTCAAGAACTCTTGCTTTATATGAAATTTATTTATTGTAGGACATTGCAAGTTAATTATTCTGTTGTTATTCGTGCCACACCCACCTCCAAAAAGGATTTTAGATAACTTGCAATGAGTCACATGAATAATTACATCTTTAAAAACAGAATGAAAGCAGCAAGCAATGGAAAGGGTGATAACTTTACCTGATAAATAAGACCAAGATTTAGCTGCACTTGAGATTAAGATTTAGTTTCACATGTCTTTTTAAACATCTTTTGAGTTTTTTGTGAGACTTTGTAGCTGTAGGACAGCACATTGGCACTTTACTCAAACCACTTAAAATTCTGCTGGCTGAAATATATCCTTAAACTCTTTGTTTGCAATGTTATAATATGCTTATAAATGGTCTGTGAATTAGAACAATGACAAAATAACTCTCATTTATGGAAAAGCTAACTAAACAGACCTTCTGTCCTGTAGAAAAAGGGTTCTTTTTTAAGGTGAAAATTTAAGCTAGCTCATAATTGTACTTTTAGAATATGTTACTTGAAGTACATATGGTAATTAAAAAATGCCATAAATATAGTAACTTTTAGTAGTCTCTATTAAAACATAAATCGCTCTGAATATTTTTAAGAGATGGTACCAATATTTGTATAGATTACGTATAGAATATATAGAGATTTTGCATGATGAACACGTGGATTTAAAATGTTTTTGCAATAGCTCTAGAAGTCTACTCAGAGATTGGAAACCGCTATCTAAGTTAGTGGTTTTCCAAGTTATTATTGTAATTAGTTTGTTTGTTTAGTTGTAAATGGCTGGAGGGCTTTGTTCAAAGAACTCTTTCTCTGGAGAGCAACAAATCATAGTTCTAAGATGGAGTAGGCGTCTACCTGATGGCTGCCTAGAAGGAACTTTATCAAAGAATCTATTATCATCCCACCAAATTATACTAAAGAGAAATATTATTAAATATCGCCCATTTTTCTGCATGGTGATGAGTTGCTTGATATGTAATGTTAACTTTAGCATAACCGTTTATATATCCATGCCTTTAAAATATGCATGACCTTTATTTTATATATCCAAAATTGCAAGTGTCATTTAAAAACTTTCCAAAGTCCTAGAGGATTCTTTAGATAATATTTAGATAATATATTAATTAAACATTTGGATTTTGAGAAAGAAATGATATTCTGTAATTACCAAATGAAATTCAGATACTTCTACCAAAAGAAAGGAAACTTTGAGGTTTCCTTCATTAAGTTCCACCTGCTGCTAATGCATCACAGAGCACACATGGTAATTTTATTTCATGATAGAATTTCCTTCTTTTCAATATTTCTAGAATTTTAAAGAGATGGCTTTGATTCATAATTTCTTTAGATCATTTTTATTTTATTATATTATTACTATTAATGTCAATAGGATATATAGAATTCAGGAATCTCTTTTGGTGTATTTTAAACAGGTACACATCTGCATTCTCAATTCACAATTCAAATCCACATATGAAACGATGAAATTATTCCTCTTTCACCCCACACTTCTAAATCAGTACTCAGTATCATGGTGGGATATCTCCCATCTTACTGATTATCTGTTCTGTATTAGACATATCCTGGACCCTGAGAATTTGCCAGTGGCTCATACTCTTTGAGAAGCAGAGATTCCTGCTGATCACTATATTTCTGACAGCCTGAGTTTATGCAATTTAACTCAATCAAATGTAGATCCCTATCCATACACTCTCTCTACCCTTCCTACTCTATCCTTCTATCTCTCATTCTTAAGCCCAACACTTCTGCAATCATTAAAAACTTCTTTTAGTTCCTAGTGTGCCCTTCTCTGGACTTGCCTTTGGCCTTTTGTAAGTGCCATTTTTTTAGTTTGAAATATTCTTCCCAATTTTGCCTAGTTTTGTTGTACTTATTTTTTGGTCTATGCTTTTTTGCCTCTTTTCTGGGTATATTTTATAACTCCTCAGGTTTGGATTAAGCATCCTTCTGACTTTGCTTTCATTATACACTACGTCATCACACCTTCATTAAATTCTACTTTAATTGAAGTATCCTTATTGAATTGTAAACTTTGGAAGCATAGGTAAGGGATATTAATTTAATCATCTGCATAATCTTAGGATCTGAACACAATTACTGAAACGTAGTAAGTGCTCAATAAATACTTGGATGAATAAATAAATGAGTGCAAAGTACAATGAGAAGGAATCCTTTCTCCTAAAATCTATTTAGCAACTGCAACTTCATTGTTGCATTGTTTTAGGTAAAGCTGTGTTACTGTGTTTAAGAAAAACTGCTGAAATTACTCATTAAGCCAAAAGTCAGCTATGATCTCATGGTTCGGTTATAGGTGGACAAAGATGAAACATGATTTCCTTGTCTTTGGCTGAAAGATGCCAAGCTGGTCTTTCTTCCCTGGTTCCTGTTTTCTCAGCTGGTGTGCTGTTAGAGATGGGTATGTGGTCTCTTTATTCTCATTCATTCAATAAGGATTGATTAAGGGTCCTGCAAAAAAAGAAAAAAATTTCTGTGAACCTGGCAGCCACTGGAGAACCAGCACTCCTCTGAAGCATGTCATCAGCTCAAGTCCTGAGCCAACAAATGCCAGGGAGAAATGGGTGCAGGGACCCTTCCAAACCATTGAGAGTGTTCTTTCAGTTATAAATATGTATTGGCAAAATCCTTTGATCACGTCTCAATATGTGCTTTCCTCAGAGTAAGGAATCATCCCCACCCTCTCTTAAAAAACAGATTAAGGCACACAGAACCATCTGGAAGAAGATGCTGGTTGATTAGGGTTCAGTTTCTCCTTAGAGAACAGCTTACACAAAATTACACTGAATAGGGTTTCAGAATCAAGCTGCTTTTCCCTTTTCCTTTTACAATGTGTACTTTACAGAATGCATAGTGATCTCTCTTAAGACATTTTTCTCTTTTATTTCCTAGTTTCTTTCTGACAGAAATTCTTTTCTTTTCAAAGAAATAAGGCTTTTCTTTCAATGCCTCTATTCCCTTGATGACATGAAGTATTCAATCACAACCAATTTACAGATAATGTTGTGCTAGTTTCTTGTGTGTGTTTGTCAGTTTCATCACCTGTGGCAGATTGTCAAAAGCATGCCCTAGATAATGTCGATACCTTAGTCAACAAGTTTCATCGTGCTTCTAAATGGAAATGTTCTGGAAACTTTCCTCTTGACTTTTTTTTTTTTTTTTTTCCTTATCTGTACCTTTTGATCAATTCTGAATTGGATGTTCCTTGCCTGGCCAGTAACAAATGCTCTGTAGTCCTTCTAGTTGTAGAGATAACCGGTTGTTAGCCACTTGTTCAATCTGTGAATAAGATGTCAAGTTCATTCCCTAAGACACTCTAGGTCACTTCTAGCTGGAAATGCAGAAGAGATGAGAACAAAGCAACTCATCAGTAGGTTGAAAAAGTGCATGTCAGGTCTTTACTTAGCTCTCTGGTCTGATCAGTGACTGGCATGCTCTTAGATTGTTCCAGGCTTCCCCTACAAAGGAAAGGAAAACTCCAAATGTGGCAAAGATTCTAGCAGTCTGATTTTTCCAGTGCCATTTAGTTTAACTTGGTAAAGTAGCTTGAAAAATTTTACTGGGCAGTACTACATAGTGGTGGATGGGAATAATTTTGATTTGGGTGTGTTGGAGGAAGTCAGAGAGGGGCATACAGTTGGGGAGACAGATGTGCTAATTTTGTTCATGAATATTCATTACCTAAACTGTCTTGTTAAAAATAAAGCAAAAAGCAAAGAGGCAAGGTAGTTACAGACTACACATTTCTAGGATCTATGTATCTAGCCAGCCAGACTCTTGTTTTCTTTTTTTTTATTAGAATTTTTTTTAAAGACTTTTATTTATTTATGCATACAAGAACTGGGACACAGGCCAGAGATGCAGGAGGTGAGAGGACCCACCAGAGACAGAGAGCGGAACAGAACAGGCAGACTGACTGAAGTTCACTGCCAAGGGGAGCAGCAGTGGGCGAAAAAGGAGAGGTCTGCTGCACTGCTACACCATGTGGGTCCCCTCACTGGCTGGGGGTAGGGCTTGAACTTGTGCTGCAGTGGCTGCATTTTGCTTCATAGTGCGTTGCTTAGCCCACTGCGCCACCAGGGAGGCCCCAGACTCTTGTTTTCTATCTTCATCGATAGCAGGAGCTGTGTGGATATGTTTGTTGCCTGTCCCTTGGTCATTTGACTGCTGTAACAGAAGTGTTGGCATGTTCCTAGATGTGGCACGAAGATGGCACCTGTTTCTTTGATCAGAAAATGGCTAGTCAGTGGGAAGAAGCTATTGATAGAATGAGAGTTTGAGGTAAGAGTGTGGGATTCCATGGCCTCTGTGCAAGACTGAGAACACAGGTACAGACATGGACAGGTGACCACAGGTAGTCTCTTAAAAGGACTCTCTGCTTGGTCTAGTGCTCTACTGTTGCCTTCTTGAACTTAGTACTTTTTGTGTAGGGACTGCGATAGGTTTCGAAAAGTGTGCAGCCAGTACTATCTTCAAGACATATTATTGAGATTTAAAAAGAATGCAGGAAATTGGGGCCTCCCTGGTGGCGCAGTGGATTACACTACGCACTATGAAGCAAACCACAGCCACTGCAGCATGAGTTCGATCCCTGCCGCCTGCCAGGGAGGGGGTCCACATGGCATAGCAGACTTCTCCTGCCTTGCCCGCTATTCCCCTCAGCAGTGTGTTTCAGTCAGTCTGCCTATTCTGTTCCCAGCTCTGTCGCTGGTGAATCCTCTCACCTCCCTATACTCTGGTTTATACCCTAGTTCTTGTAAATAAATAAATAAATAAATAAATAAATAAATAAAATCTTTTAAAAAAAAGAATGCAGGAAATTATATGTAGCACAAGTGAAAAAACAGCTTTAGTCTATGCTTTAAACCACTCCCACTCTCCCATCCCAACACACACTTGTGAATGTATTGAAACAACATGTGTGGTAGTAAAGAGTAAAGGTTATGCCATTGGCTGGCCTGGGGTTGAAACCTATCATAAGGAAGTTACTCTATCAAAAGTGCATAGGTGTCCTCATCTGTAAAATGGGACCAGAGAAGGGGCTAGAGAACAGGATCAGGAGCAAGGTAGATTTTGCAAACAGATTGAAATTTATAGGGACCCCCATTAAGAAAAACAATACAGTTTTATAAATCATATAAGGTAAATATTCATTTAGAAAGTAAGAATTTTTTAATGCTGAAAAATACTGGAAAGTTTAGAAAAAATAAAATTAGATTTTCATTTACTGATTAACAAACTTATAAAACAGTTGACCCCCCCCAATATTATTTTTCACCCAGTATTTTTGCTTTATAATCTTTACTCAGAAGATGACAATTTTATAATATCTTCTTTTAGGAGAAAAGAAAGCTATTTCTATTTCTTTGATAATAGAAAGATAATTCCTTTTTTCCTGTATGTATATATTTAATCAGTGTTATGAGATATAATTAATATAATTAATATAGCATAAAATGTATCATCATGAATGCAGTTTGGTGATTATTTTATAAATTTACATAGTTGTGCGGATGTTTTAAATATTTCTGCTAACCTACAAAGTTCTCTCATGCCATTTCTACTTGTTTTCTACTTGTTTTGTTCAATTCATTCTTAAGTGTTTTTTTCATTTGTATGTCATTATGAATGGAATTATTTTCTTAATTTTTATTTCCTGATTGTTCATTCTAGTATTTCCTACAATTGATTTTTTTATTTATTTGCCTTGTATCCTGCAACCTTGCTAAATTATTTATTAGTCACAGTAGACTTTCAAAAATATAATTTCTTAGGATTTTCTACATTTAGGGTCATGTTCTCTGCCAACAGAGACGATTTTATTTTCTCCTTTTTACATGCCTTTGATGGTTTATTCCTAGAGATGCTCCTATACAATGTTAATAGAAATTGTGAGAGTATATCACCTTACTTGTTTCTCGCTGTACAGACACACTACTCAGTCTTCACCAAATATGACGTTAGCACTAAACTCTTTTGTTTTGTTTTGAATGCCCTTAGGTGATAAAGTTTCTTTCTATTCCTCCTTTTGTTGAGAACTTTCGTCATTAATGGATGTGGATCTTGTTAAATGTTTTTTTTTTCTTAAGGTTTATTTACTTATGCATATAAGAGCTGGGGTACAGGCCAGAGTCCAGGGAGGTGAGAAGATTCACCAGAGACAGAGAACAGGCAGACAGACTGAAACACACTGCTGAGGGGAGCAGCGGGTGAGGCAGGAGAGGTCTGCTGTGCCATGTGGGTCCCCTCCCTGGCAGGCGGCAGGGATCAAACTCATGCTTCAGTGACTGTAGTTTGCTTCATAGTGTGTTGCTTCACCTACTGCGCCACAAGGGAGGCCCCTTCTTAAATGTTTTTGCTTCTTGTATTGAGATGATCATAGAGGGAGTTCTGTCTGTGTTACTATGGTAGTATTTTGTTTAGATTTTAAAGAAACCTTGCATTCTTTGCTAAAATCATATACTCCTTTTTGTATATTGCTAGATTTAGGTTGATATTTAGTTAAATGATTTTGTATTTATATTCATGAGAGCCCTTGTCTTAGAGCTTTCATTTCAGATAGTGTCTTAGTCTGACTTTCATATCAGGAAAATTCTGAGTGTAAGTTAGGAAGTGGTTCCTTCTCTATATTCTGAATGAATTCTGGAAAGATTGGTATTAGTTTTTTTCTTAAATATTTGAGAAAATTAACTGGTGAAGTTAATGGACCTAAGCTTTTCTTTGACGTAAGATGTTTAGTCAATAATTCAGTTGATTGATTTGTTCTAGAGCTACTCAGATAATCCAATCTCAGGGTGATGTATCAAGTATATGACCTGCACATAGTCCATATTTAGTGGTTTCAGAACTGCTATATTTTTCTAACTAATATTGAGGAATTCTGATAAATTCTGTTTTGTGTAGTTCCTATCAAAAAAAGGGAGGAAAGCTGTAAAATACTTATCATTGCATGTATCCTGTAAATATGTGCATTCCTGGCAAGAGACATCTTCTGTCTCTTTGCTCAGATATTGGTGAGAACAGAAATTTCTGTGCATTATTTTACTTGTCTCCTGTCTGTAAGAATTTGCTACAGACTAGCTCCTGGTTCCATATATTTCTTAACTGGCTTCATTTTCACTGTGCGTTGGGTTCTCTGGCATATCTCTGTATAATATGAGCTCTGGCCTGGCTCCTTCTGCATCATAAGACCATGTGGCAGGAAAATGGTCACTAGGGTTATTCACTGAAGTCAGTTCTACTTTGAGACTGCTAATAATGATCTAACTGTACATAGCAATGATTGAGAATCATATGCAAATATCCCATTAAAAAAGAAAGAAAGAAAAAACATGTACTAAGTGAAGTTGAAAGTATCCCAACTCAATTTCCCTGTAGCTCAGATCCTGAAGTGCCTGTGGCCACTGCAGCACCAGTGAAAAGAGGGCAAACATGAGACAAGCGGTCAAAGGAACAGTTCTCTATCCCAACTGTGATTCAGTTGTTTAACTTTTGAAAATATCATGAAAATTTTGATTATGTGATCATATTGCTGTATCCCTCTTCTATCTTGGATGAGGTCCATGAAAATGAGGGCCTGAAGCTTATTTTATAAGTTTCATGGTAAATAACAAATAACCTGAAACAAAGACCGACTCCCCAAAGTACTGGATTCCAAACCCTTGTCTCAGTTTCTTGCAGGTGACCTATTGAATAAAGCTTCTGGACCTTAGTTTCCTCATCAGAAATAAAATTAACAATGGTAATTATTAACCACTTCTTGTATGCTGGACCCTTTAAATGAATTATTTCAATTATCCCAACCTTTTCAAATAGGTTTTAATAAACTCCCCATTTTACAATCAAGGAAACTGGATAATTCTCCTACACCTACTAATGATTGCCTCATGCCATTGTTCTGTGAGTTAATATAAAAATAAATAACAAATGTGCTTTTTATACTCTGAAACATTACATCAGCCCTCATCAGAGAAGGTCCTTATAAATGGGAGGAAATTATCAGTCCACCTGCAGGCCAGGGGACCATTAAAGGCCCAATCACATTGAGCAAAGTCAGGTCCTGGAGAGTTGCCAGCCCACTGTAACTGCCTGTCAAGATGCAGCGCTAGGAAGGACAGTGGACATTTGCACATAGTCCATCACAGTGGTTTTCAGACTTTACTCAAATAAGAATCACGACGAGGCAGTTGGAAGAATGTTTCCTACTACTTACATACAGATATTTTGATTTAGCAGAGCCAGGCTTGGCCTTCAAGATGAATACTTTCACTTAGTGGTTTTAATACCTGGCTCTTGGGTTATAGGTTAAACACAGAGAACTGACTCAGAGAAGAATAAACTGCTAGCCCAGTTGGTGTTATTTTTCTCTGTCTTTATATCCCTATCTCAAAAATAGAAAATAAAGAACTTGTTTCATTCTACTTATCTACTGTTGTTTCTATGAGTTTGATCCTTGTGAAGAGGTGATCTTGCAGCTTATTGTGAGTGAGTTTCATGTTTTCTTGTGAGGACAGTTTTTGATAGCAGGAGAGTATGAGGACACAAAATCATGGCAATTGACAAAATTGCCAAATTGACAAAATCTTTCCAAGGAAAGAAAGGTCACACAACTGAGAGGACAAATTTGCTCATTTCTTCATTTTACCTACACAGAGTAGTGGCAGACAATGTAACTTTTACTCTTCACAGGAAGAGTACAGCAGGGGGGCCTCCCTGGTGGCATAACGGGTTGAGCACCACACTGTGAAGCATCCATGGCACAGCATCGTGAGTTTCATCCCGGGCCAGGGAGGAGACCCATATGGAGCAGCAGACCTCTCTTGCCTCTTCCGCTGCTCCCCTCAGCAGTATAGTTCAGACAGTCTGCCTGTTCTGCTCCCTACTCTGTCTCTGGTGAATCCACTCACCTTCTGGCGACTCTGGCCTATACCCCAGCTCTTTTTATGCATAGGTAAAGAAATCTTTAAAAAAAAAAAAAGCAGAAATTTACCAGCATGGATTCCAGCTAAAAGAATAGGAAGATCAAAAGTTTAGGAACAATTATTAAAGTCTGAGTCCAAAAACAAGCAGAAAGCCACCATCAAATGAGGAGTATATGTCAAACTCACTAGATTACAGATATTGATATTTTCTATCAAATTTGTTCACAGATATTAGTGTGAGCCCAAATACCATAGAGGTATATTGTCCACCAAGAGGTAAATACAGTTAAGCTGGCCTATATTCCAGGTTAATTTAATGAATAGTCTCTGAATTCTCTCTAGAGCAAGGATCATCACGTTTTTTTCTGCAAAGGCCTAGAGTAAATATTTTTACCTTGGTAGGCCACACAATTTCATTCACATTACTTAACTCTGTCCTTAAAGTATGAAAGCAGCCAGAGATAATACATGAACAAATAAGCATGGTTGTGTTCCAAGAAAACTTTATCTATAGAACAAGTGGCTGGCCAGATTTCACCCAAGGGCAGAGTCTATGGACACTTCTCCAGAAGTAGAGATGTTTGACTCAGTATCTCTAGGACTAACCTGCAACTCTCCAGTTCTGGGTCCCTCCTCCTGAAGAATGAGTTGTTTATTGGTCATTTTATCACCCTGTGAATCTCTCCCCTACTCCACAATTTGTAAGACTAGAACTAGAACTCAGGCAGTTGGCATGGAACAACACTTATTTACACTGAAATTCAATCAGATACCCATGTCTAAACCTGAGACATGTTTCTTATTGGTTACTTGTTTGGTGTCTCCAAACTGTTTTATAATTCTCAGCTGACTCACTTGTTTTCATGTGGAAAACTGTACCGCCACATATTGGAGGAAGCAGGAATGGAACTGATGGTTTTCCAGCAAATTCTTGAGGGAAGGAAAAGAAATATAAGGCTCCATAAATGACTCTGTAAATCAATAGTTGTCAAGCTAGTGCTACAGATGAGGCTTATCTGCTATCAAATTGTCTTCTCTGTCTGTGTAACACTGCTCCATAACACTCAGAATGTAAGAAATGTCACATTTCCCTATTTTGCTAAATTATAGGTAGGGGACCCAAAGAATCAGTATCTCATGGAACCTTGTTAAATTGGAAATTCTCAATTTTTCAAATCTCCTACCCTATGCCAGATCTACTGAGATAGAGTCTATCTCTTGGAGTAGCACTGTATTTTAATAATCCTTCCTGTTGTTTCGATTGGTTATGTAAGTTTGAGAAGAACTGTTCTAGAATATGTTTCACTTTGGAAGTTATAATCCAATTGAGAAAAAGCTGTCATTTAGAACTAATGGTAATTTTCAGATCAGTATTTAGTCCTCTGTCCTTTGCTCTCCATGCTTTCTGGGAATGCATATTCTTTTAAAATAAATTTATATCCTCTGATGATTATGAGCATTTCCAAATGTACAACTGTGTCCCTAACCTATTTTTTTCCTGACTTTTTATTGTTGTTTCATTCCAAGAGAGTTTGATTTAAATATGTTGACTTTATTGGAAACTATAGTCTTTCTCTTGGCTTCCCAAATAAATTTTTCTTCTCTCTTTTCCCCCTTATCATCAGTGACCCCATGTCAGGACTGTATCTGCCTGGGTAAGCTGAATGAATCACTGATCTCATGTACAAAATTCAAGAGACACCAAAAATCTTATTAATCAACAAAAATAGCATTTTAATAAAATATTTTTCAAAATTAAAATCAATGCCAAAAAATCCATAATCTACAAAATAGGTTTCCCCTATGCCTTACATGCATATTCAGTTCCCTCAGAGAGGAAACTCTCACTCTCTCTGTTATGAGAAGTCCCTCTTGATTATAGATGGAACCAATAGGCAGGAAAGAATGTTGATTGCATATAATGATAGGACAGGCACTGAAAAGTTACCTGACATGTTAAACTCATCTCCTCTTTTTAATTTGGGTTTTTGTAGCAAGAGGAAATAAAATGTTTGTTTCGGTGTCTGAAGGAAACTGTTCTCTCTTATATTAACTCAACAAGTGCTCGGCCTTCTGGAGAACAATATCTCAAGGAAGAAATGGTTGCAAAGGAAGGAAGGCATCTAGAGGACAGGAGAGAGATCATTACTTGCTAAGGGTAGATAGATAGGGTAGCCTTCAGAGTAGATAGTTACCTACTCATCATCTGTAGCAACTGCATACTCAGAGTATGCTAAACCATATTACACTTGCTCACATAATGCTTTCTAGTGCATCTCTAGATGAATTTGATGTGTATAGTTCTCTTCTCCAACTAGACTGTACTTTTCAATTTCAGGGATAATGTTTTCCCTTTTTTATATCCAATTCCATGAACAGGGTAAATAGTCATTCCTGAAACTTCATCTTTCCTGCATTTGATTTCATTCAGTTAGTCTTTTTCTTTATTCACTTCACAGCACACTTGAGATCAAATAGAATAGAAGAGATGCCATTGACTTAAGCACCTCAACTAAACATAAGAAAAATTAAGCCTAGTTGCCTCTACTAATTGATGACAGTTAGATGGATATAATGTTAACTCTCCAGGAGCTTCTAAAGTATAAAAGGTGGATGCCACTACATATATAAATAGTACATATAAAATAGCTTAAAACATTAAATCAGTGTATCAAAGCAAATTGGCACTTAAATCACATTCTTAAGGACTAGCAGTATTTCTTTCATACATTTCCAAACCAAATGCTACGTGCACCAACAGCTAAACTCATAGGTCTTTGAAGATGCAAGCATACTGAGCACAAATTCACCTTTCATGCAAAAATTCTAAAACCCAGCCCATAAACATGCCCTTCATAAATCACCAAATAGTCACTTTAGTTGTAATACTATACGAATTAAATTGTCAAGAGTGTTACCCTTTTATAGCAGTTGATTCAGTATCTTTTAAAATCCTCAAAGCTGTCAGTTTCTTACAGTTTGAGCTCCAAAAACATAAATTAATGCTTTTCTTTGTTTAGACGTTTACAACATAGAATTTCAAGCTCTGACCTGTTGAGAAAGTTACCTTGGTAGCGTGCAATTTTATTACTATGGTAACTTAACAAGACTGAAGTATTGAGAATATTTTCCTCAAATACTTTCAGGAGAGTTTGCCATTTATGATTTGAAATCACATTCTCACAAATATCTTCAAAGGTATTGAAAAATTATCTAGCATTCATTTTGTATTCTTTCATGTTTTATAATGAACCTACAAGTGCATTGAACATTCTCTTTCGGAACACCTTTGTGCTGGTGAAAAGTTATTCCATTTCTGGGGGGATTTGTGCCACCAAATCAGTGGGGGTGCTAGTGTACTATTTAGCTCACAACTGCACAGAAAAGGAGGCAACTGTGTCAACTGTGTGATGACTTGTTTTGAGTCAATGAATGGCTGTACAAGATGCCAGCAACTAATGAAAGAAAGCAGCTCCCACGTCACTGTGAGTCCAGAGAGTCACATAGAAAACCACATGTATAAACATCTAGAGGACATTGTCCTATTGTCCCATTCATTAGGACACGGTACAGAGACCTCACTGTGACTGACCTCCAAATCTCTGAAGCACAGGAGCATGTTAAACAGATGAAGGGTGTGAAATCTATTTCTATGTATTATGTAGCACTTCCAGAATACTCAGCAAAAGGATACTTGCATGTCTAATACAAGGAAGTCTCACAATGGTATTAGGCACCCACTTTTCAAGATCTTGAAGCCCACAACTTGATGGGGGTAAGAACCCTGCACTAGCAGTATTGAACTGCTGGGGAATGTTTGCGTCATGGTAGAAGACGCCAATACCTTCACAACCGTTTTGCAAAATATTACGTATGAATAAGTCACCAGGTAACTTAGAGATTCATGAGGCTAAAAGAAATTCTTATTTTAAAAGTTTCAAAATGATCTCCGCATTATCCAGCAAAAGGAGAGAGAAAAATCAACGTGTGTTCATGTCTGCATGTATTTTGCTTGACTCTTGGGTTTTTTCCTGAATGTTATCCTTGCACGGTTTGTCTGCTCCTGCATTACCTGCTGGGGGGTGAGTCAGTTCCCTTTCAGTTGGATATAAATTTGCAGCCACATTATCCTGTCTGATAGGAACAAAAAGCAGTCAGAAAAGATTTCCTGAGGAGCAGCTGGCACATGCAAATTGAAGCTGCTCATTTTAATTTTGGTTGTCATGACATTTCCTCAATTACCTCATTGACCTGAATCACACTTCTTTCAGCCTCACAGTCTGGAAGATACAGACTTATTTTCTTATTTGGATCGCCCAAAGAAAAACCATGAGGAAATCTGGATGTTATGGGTTCTCTCAAATGTTTGACATATGCAGAAAATGGCATTTGAATTTGTAATATACCAAGAGTGTAATTGAACAAGTCTGCCAGTCAAATATTCACCGGGTTTCTTTCATTACTACATGAAACCTTCACTTTAAAAATGGAGAAAAATATGCTCATAAGCAGTAAATGTGGAGGGTGCAAAGCACAGATAGCTAAGAGAAATAATAAAGTATAAAGATATTCATGTAAACCTACAGGGTAGCATGGACACACATTTATGTATATTCTACAAAGCCATGTACCCTCATTTCTCCAGGTAGATGCTAAATAAATGCCGCTCATCATCTTCAGTGTAGCTGGGATAACAGGATCAGTAATAGCTCTCAGTGGTGTTTCAAAACATAAAGCTGCAAAGGATTGTTGGTCAAATCTTTCATATCACTTTAATCTGTCCTTAGGATGACAGCACATATTCTAGATTTTCTCCTGTAAATATAAGAGACTTTAGCATACATTAGACAAATATATTAACCAGTCACTGACACATAAGTATATGAGAAACATTACAAATACAAGAATTGCTCTTATAGTAAGCATTATGGCATAGTTTTAATAATAAGAAATAATTCACCCTGATTGACTTATAATGACCAAATAGTTATAATTAGCCTTTGGGGACGTATTTATAGCAAAATAAACAAAGTCGATGATAACAGTAATAAGTACCTGCTTATATTATAAATGCAGATGAAAAATTCTAATTTCTTTCCTTACTAGCTGTTTTCCATTGTGTATTGCTAATGAATGGCGTTTATTAACCAAGTTACTGGCGGAAATGCAAGGAGAACCTCTGTTCATTTTCATTACGTCCAACCTAGAAAAAAAATCGAGACTGGTCCTTCCCAACAGTGGTGAGGGCACATTGTGTCTGAGATCAGATGGTCACGTGAGCAGCCTTTGTGAATAGACCTGTTCTACTAATATTTACCAAAGACCACAAGTTCCTGTAGCTGGAAGAGTTAGGAGCTAGTCTATTGTTTGAGCAAACTGAAGCTTTCTTTGGAAAATCTTGGCACTGGGAAGTACATTTGCGTATTTATTTATAACTGTCATGCATTTTTCTCTCTAAAGAAAAATAAGTCTTTAATTTCCTATTGAACTTGTTCAGTTGACAGAAAATTTTTCTGTGTAGCAGTCTCATGTATAAAACATGGAACAGGAACAAACTACCAGTACTATATGGAAATCTTCAGAAAGAAAGAGCTTTTTGGTTTGAGTCATTTATATTGGAAACACAAAGTTGATCTTATTGAAAGCAGTGCCGTAGAAACGGGTAGCGAGAATAATTTTCAAGTTGCATCTCTTTGGAGTCCAGATAATATGGGAGTAAATTGAAATAGGCACATGGTGATAATTTTAGGAATGGGTTTGCAATCCAATTATGACATTTTTTATAGTACCTCCTACTGTGATATTTTCCGAATATTGGAAAATACTAGAAAAACTCAGCACAGAGATATACATCCTACATTATCCAAATGACTTTTAATAGCTCATATGCAGCTACCACTATATATAATTTCCTAGACTATGTTGGCCCTTCAGCAATGCCTTTAAGTACACCTCTGTTCATGTGGAGGTGCCAGCCAAAGAAGGAATTTAGCTTTTAGAGCACTTGAGGTAGATTCTAGAAACCCACCAGTCCAATTATTTTGTTAGACACTCCTGCATTTGCCCTGCTGGCTACCGTCTAGTCTCTGGATTCCATAATTACTCCTTTACAACTTTGGGACTGGCTTAAGTTTTTCAAAAAGCCCACAGAAACACCAGCAGGCACTTTTAGCCTAATATATCTTTAAGAATTGTGACTCCTGTTAACTTCCCTCATTCTCTGTTCTCATAGTTTTTTGGCTAAAAGAAAAATAGCATTTTTGACACAGCCTTAAAATACATTCCAACATGATCTGGAGACCTTCAAAAACATTGAAAACAAAACAGAACAACAAAACCCTCTATCCTTCAAAATGGGCCTAGGTTTCCTGTGCAGGTCTCAACTAGCTTATGCAGCAGGGCAAGAACTCTCTGGAAACAAGACAAATGCACTGCTTCACCAACTGATTTGCTTTCTAATTACTGAAAGGGAATTTTAAGTTTCCATGTATTTCTACTGTCCAATGTGCTAAATTGGTCTGGTATTATTTTGGCCATTGTATGGCAAAAGGCACATGTGTTTCTTAGTCCTTGATGGACTCTTAGACATCAGCATCCAACACTTTCAGATTAATGAAGAGAGTTAAGCTGTATTAGAAGTGCCATCTCTCCTCTGCTCTGCTGTAGACTCTCACTGTGCTGGACTCCTTCCTAAACCCCCCTTTCAACTGTAGACAAACTACAGTTGGTACCCTAACCCTTGGTGTGCTTCTGAGTTCTTCCAAACTGTGCAGATCTCCTAGGACCGGGGGCTTTTCTGTGTCTAGGGACACCGGGCAGCGTTGACACTTCAGGGCATCCAGGTAGCAACTAGCAAATAAGAGTTGATGGTGACAATGGTGAGGTAAGATCAGAGGAAGGTCTAGCTTTATTATCTTTCCATATGAAATTTAGTTTTTACACTAAAAAAAAAAAATATGTCTTAATGAATATAGTATATGAAGTAAGGTTATTTTTTTAAAGTTGCAAGTCACATTCTACCTTTACAGTGAAAGGTTTAGATGTTTATAGCAAACTGGGAGAAAGTCCAGAATAGGCAGTTTTTGTTATGCAAAAGATAAAGCAGAGGGCCTCCCTGGTGGCGCAAGAGGTTGAGTAGTGCCACACTGTGGAGTTTCTGCAGCCACTGCAGTGTGAGTTGAATCCCCGGCCAGGGAGAGGACCGACATGGTGCAGCAGACCTCTCCTGTCTCACCTGCTGCTCCCCACAGCAGTGTATTTCAGTTGATCTGCCTATTCTACTCCCCACTCTGTTTCTGATGAATCTTCTCACCCTCAAGCTCTGGCCTGTACCCCAGCACTTTTATGCATAAATAAATAAAATCTTTAAAAAATAAATAAAATAAAAGATAAAGCAGAAATACATCCTAGTTCTTAAGGGGAAGCTTGGCTATAGTGAAATAAATTGGATTCAGATGTTTTAAACTAAGATATCGAGTTTTCTGCTAGTTCAAATTTAGTGTGTTTTAGTAGTTGCTATCTTGCAGCCAATGCCTGTTTTCTCTGTGCTGAATTAGATTCTTGAAATATGTTTATTATTGAGAGGCTTGGAAGGATGATTCCCTAAAATATATCCTACTAGCCCCTCCCCCAAAAGTTGGAAAGACTCCAAAGATCCAAAGATCAAGAGGACTTGATCTTTACCTTACTTGGGAGGAGACAACAAATTTTCAGGGGTTGATGGTATGCAATCTGAACTAAAAGACTGATATATTAACACTGAATAAGTCAGATTCACATTAGTAGAAATACATTAGGCATTCATAAAGTAGGCATAAAGTAGAAATGCATTAGAGTTGGCGTAGCATACAAGGACTGTGATAAATGAATGTCATCTGGCTTTGGGGTTTGGGTTCTGAGCACATCCATGGGTAACTTGTAATTTATTTTGTGTATAGATCATTCTATTCTCCTATTTTTCATAAACTTTCAGTAATACCTGATTACAAGTAACCATCTGGTCTTTTTGTTCTTGGGGGGTGGGGGTGAATGCAGTGTCCTCACTCAGAAGCCATAAGGCTGGTGATGTTGGTGGCCGTCAACTGTTATGGACTGAATGTTTACGCTGCCATGATGAATAGAGTACAAAGAACTGGGTAAACTGAAACTGAGTAAAGGTGTGAAGGTACCAATACCTCCTCTCAGAAAGAGCCTTAAGACAATTTAAAGTTGACTAACTTATGTTAAACGTAGATAGGACTCAACTGATCATTTTGGAACTATGAAAGGAAATACACCCTACTTTAAATTTGAAGATAGCTGAGGTGTGATCGTTTTGCTATTTGTACTTGTGTAGTAAGTACCAGAAACTGCTTTCTTTCTCTATTGGTGATCCTAGTAATTCAACATGCAACCAAACTGTTTTCCAGAATCTCTTGTATGGTTTCTTTCGTTCAATACATTCGATATACTCAATAAGTGTAGAGTGAGTACTGGGAAGTCTTTGCCTAGGGGAAGAGCATAATAGACCTGATGAAGGTTGGCTCCTTGCCATGTCTCTTGATTGGCACAGCTGTCACTAGAGAGGAGTCTGATGAATTACAGAAGAATCGAGGGACTATTAAGAGAAAGGGACCCTATGAACCCTACTCACCTGTTACACTAGACGAGACATTCTGTAGGAAACATATCAGTATTCTTCAAAGTGGCCTCCCTGTTGGAGTAGGGGTTTAATCTCAGTGCTATCACTGATAGGGCCTTAGTTTGATTGCCTGCCAGGGAGGTGACCCACATGCGGCACAGCAGACCTCTTCCACCTCACCTGCTGCTCCCCTCAGCAGTGTTTTTCAGTAGATCCACCTGTTATGCTCCCCGCTCTGTCTGTGGTGAATCCTCTCACCATACTCCCCATATCTCTGGCCTACACCCCAGTTCATCTATGCATAAGTAAATAAATTCATCTTTTTAAAAAACTAGAACAGAACAATTTTAAAAGATTCTTCAAAAAGATATATAACAAACAGAATGGGGCATGAGTTACCCTTCGCATATACCAGAGATACGTGTTTTAGAGATAAAAAGGTGGCTGGAATTAGAATGCCTTAGGATTCAGGTATGCTGCCATGCTGTTATGGTTCGAGAGCAATGTTAAGCATTTGAACATGGGATTGAACATGGTTTAAGTAGTAGGTATCACTATAGACAATAGCTTAAGTAGGATATGCCTTCCTGGCACAGGCAGCCTCAATTTGAACAAAGGCATTCAGCGGTGGCAAAAAAGCAGAGCAGTAATGCAAGATCAAATTCTTTCTCCCATGGGCTTGAGTAAACCTTGAACTTCTTAAATTTAAACTTAAAAAGGGTCTGTATGTGGGTGGGAGGAAAAAGCTTTCCAGGGAAGGTCCCAAGAGTGAATTGCTAGACTTCTCACTAACAAGTCATGCAATGCTTGTTGGAAAAATAAAGAATATGACTGCTTTGTAGCCCCATGTTAATGACCCATTATTCATATGATCCATGTATGGCCTGCCAACTTTAACTTTACATATATAATATTTAAGAGAAATCACAATGTTACATTGTGTAGGGTAATCCCAAATCACAATATATACTGTGATTTCTTCCTCTTGTTTATTAATTTAAATGTGAGGTCCAGGGGAACTCAGATTAGCAGAAACTCTAGAAGCCTAAAAGAAGATTTGGTCTCTTCTGGGAGGTCTGTGAGAGTAAGTCACAGCTCAGAACTCCCCTCATGTGATTGACTACAGACTAATTTCTGGAACTCTCTTTTAACTGATTGCAATGGAAGTCTGAAAGAATATAATACAAATGCAGGGTAATCTGTCAGCCTCTGGTTTCTCATTACATTGTTGTGTCAATATTTAAGTTTCTGTTTATGTTCTTCTTAATAATAGATAAAGCATTTTCACATATGTTATTAATGTCTTATAGCAACACTCATGGACAAGTAGAGCAATGATTTAATAGTTGAAGGCACCGGTATATAGAAATTAAATTATATAACTGTCAATGAACATAAGTGGGTTTAAACTTAAAAGATAGATCCTTTTTAATTGCAAAGGGGAAAATAGTAATTTTTTTCAAGTAATGGAGATTAATACCACCAATAATGAGACATATCAATATCATGTACCTTCTGGTACTAGCACTGAGAAGGGCACAACATCACTTCTTTGGTATATTTCCAAAAATACTAACTTGGGTTATGAGAAAACATGAAAAACATTCAAATTGAAGGTTTTTCTACCAAACTGGCCTGTATTATTCAGTGCCAAGACATAGACAAGATGAAAAACAAAGACTGTTTCAGATTCTAGGAACTAAGGAACCATGACAACTAAGTAAAATTTGGGAATCTGGATCCTGGAGCTTAAAAAGGACAAGAGTGAGATAGTTGTTGAAACTGCATAAAGAGTTGTAGGTTAGTTAACAGCATCAATGTCAATATTAATTACCTAGTTTTGCTGTGGCTATGTAAAATTTGGGAAAGCTGTGAAAGGGCATACTGGAACTTTGCATATTGCTTTTGTCACTTTTTGGTAGTCTGAAATTATTTCAAAATAAACCAATTTTTATCTACAATGACAATTTACTTAAACTTTAAAACTTATCTGGGACTAAAGAGTTTTTAGAGAAAAAAAGTATGAAACTGAATTAAAATTTTCCACTAGCATTAAGGGCTAGGTTTACTAAAGAGTAGACTACAAACTAATTGATCTCTATTACTTTCAGAAATTGGGTAAAGTTAATTTAGGGAGTCTTCTTGAGGTACATCAGTTTTATATTGAGAATATTTTGGAGAGGGAATTTTACAAAATAAATATTATTAATAGTGTTTCATAGGTATATTTACATATACTAATGTACAAATATGTGTATGTAGATACACACACACACACACATACCCAGGTATAAAAGAAGGACCTTTACTTCTCTAAGTATATTCTTGGGTATTAAGTTATTCTAAAATAAATAAATAAAGCTCAACTCATCATTAAATAGATGGACTATATTTGCACTGATGATGATCCTGTGGGAGTCTACTATATTATACTTTAGAATTTGAGGAGGTATAGAGCATGGTGGTAAAGACCTTGGATCCGAATAGACAAATCCCAGGGGACAGATTTGCAGACAAAACTGTGTCCCATGAACTGCAGTTTTCCTTTCTGCACAATGGTGATAAGTAATTGTGTGGTAGTATTGTTGTGGGATTCAAATGAGTCAATATATACTAACTCTGATGACAGCACTAACAACAGGTTCTACATTTTGTACTATGATTGCATTTAAGTCAAAGGGAGGAATAAGATGGCTTCCTGGTTCCATCACCACTTGAGTCAGAATGCCTCCTTTGTCTGATATTTTACCAACTTAAATAGACATACTGACTCAAAGACTGTTCATAGAAAAGCTCACCACCAATAAATGAAAAAGAGAGAATGTCATTTACATAAATTCACCAGGGATATCTTAAAAATGATAAGTGAGTCGTAGCTAAAAGTTTGCCATGGAAAAGATCTCAGCTGTCACCACTGCATCAGTAGTCGACTGGGTGCTATCCTGGGAAGAAAGAGTGGAAAATAGAGTCTCTGCCCAAAACTTCAGTGCCCATGATGAGAGTGAGAAGAAACCACAACTGCTCCAGGAGTCCAGCAAAACCTGCCCAGAGTGGGTGGAAAAGACTTTAAACAACTTGGAAAGGCTCTTCAAAGAACAATTAAAAACAACCTCCCATGGTGGGAGGTGAATCTGGCTGGGATACTCCTGCTTTCTTTCCCCAGGGTAGAATTCCCAGGCTTCTGGATCTTGGTGGAGCGCCCTTGGCAGTGGATGCTGAAGTATGTTCCTTTTTCACTTTCCCGGGGCTCCGAGTGGGGTTTTGAGTACACAGGGTGAAGAACATCTGCTCTCTTGAAGCTGAAAGAGATTTGCAGTCAGCAGGTGGGGGTTGGAGGTTTATGAAAATAGTGGGGTGAAGTTCATTTTGTGGACAACTCTTGACCATGAGGGTTATTTATTTAAAATTTTATACTGCTGAGCTCCTGTGGGCTTACTACAGATCAATTCATAAACAAACACACACTAAGTTGTGTCCTGGGGATAGATGATGAGTTTATGTGACTTCGGGGTTGTGTGTGAGAGGTAAGAGTGGAGCCACAGATGAGGAATCAGTGTAATTAACTGAAATTCCAGACTACACCCCTATTTGGGTAAAAGACTATGGAAAAGTCCATGAACCATATACAAGTTTTAAGGCATTAATTCCTTCAACATTTCTAAAATGAATTACTGTGGGCTAAAGGCAATAAATAATCCCTTAGAGCCTCCAGCTTTCTTTAAGAGACCTGACATGTTCTATAAAATAGTCTTCATAGGCATAGTTAATATATCTAATAACAATGGACCCAAATCATTTTTATACACTCATTTCAGAAATATCTATTGAGTGTGTACTATATGCCAGAAAAATATGAGCCAAGACTCAATATTTTTTCATGACTTGTTAACTCCACAATAAGAAACCGTCTAATTTTTGATGTAATAAGCATCAAGAGACCCTCCCATAGCAATTCTGTGTCTACACACTTTGTGTGTTTAAAGTGGTGGAAACTCCTTGAATGAAAGGATGAGTAATCACAAGAGGGTCATGTATGGGGGTCCTGTCTGAGCAGAGCTTACACATGAAATGGAAAGATGTTAATTTCTCACTGTGAGTCAGTTTCAATGAGATCTTGGGAGAAAAGCCATCATAATGATTCCACGAGATCAGTTAGCTCCAGATCCAGCTATCCCAATGTAACACATAATGTAACATGTAGGCAGACACCTAATTGAAAAAGAGGAGTAAATGGAAAATAATTGGGGGGGGGGGTGGAGATTATGTTGAAAGGGAGGAAATAAGGCAGAAATTAGAGATTAAAATGATAGAAAAGGGGGCCTCCCTGGTGGTGCAAGGGATTAAGGCACAGCACTATGAAGCATCCATGGCCGCTGTAGCATGAGTTCAATCCCCGGCCGGGGAGCTGACACACATGGTGCAGCAGACCTTTCTTGCTTCCTCTGCTGTTTTCCTCAGCAGTGTATTTCAGTAGATCTGCCTGTTCTGCTTCCCATTCTACCTGGTGAATCCTCTCACTCCCCCCCAACATCTCTGGCCTCTACCCAAGTTCTCGTATGCACAAATAAATAAATCTAAAAAAAAAAAAAAGAATTAAGAGAGACTTTAAAAAAATGATAGAAAGGGAGAAGCAGATACCCATGAAAGCAAAGAGAGGCTCCACTCCTCCTCACATGTGATGCAGTAGTGCTTATAGCTCTAGCTGCCTTCTCTGCTCTCTGCCATCCCTCCTCCACGAAGAGTCCCAGGTAGACAGGATAGTCATAAGCTCTTGATAAGATACAGTCCCAAGATTTGATGTCAAAGTTAGGGAAAGACTGACTGTAGATGAGCAACAATGAACTGGCTAACTTTGTTGAGTGTGGA
Source organism: Galemys pyrenaicus (assembly GCA_019455555.1). NCBI lineage: Eukaryota > Metazoa > Chordata > Mammalia > Eulipotyphla > Talpidae > Galemys > Galemys pyrenaicus. Next base: position 1,359,903 of record JAGFMF010011655.1, on the reverse strand, counting down.
GTAACCCAAAGTAGGAAATGGTTTGTAATTGAATTGCTGATAAGATCACCATGTTTCTCAGTTTAATCAACATAACCATTATATTTTGACATGTTTGGCATAAGATAATAGTGATCTGGCTAACTAATAATAGTAATTGGACAGTTAAGATGGGTCACAGGTGCTGTGGTGGTGGGAGAAAGACGGGGACTACACCTGAGGGGAGAAATCAAATACTGTCTAGAAATTAACAATGATATAAGAAAATAAATATCTAAAAAAGTTAAAAAATCCCTTTACAAATAAAAAAAGAATTTGGTCATATAATTTGGTAGTGTTTTATTCATTCCAGTTCATGGGAATGATGTACTTTATCTGAAGAAAATAGTATTTCAACTTTGTACTTGAGGCAAAGATAAAACATTCTCTCTCTCTGTCTCCCCTCAACCCCATCTCTTGTATGCCAATCACCACTACAAATTTGTGTTTTCCACATCAGTCCAGATGTCCCTGATAATCTATTTCTTTGTTCTTTCAGCTCACCACAAGAGTATATTGTTCTCACAATCTTCTTTAACATTATCATTCTCGCTGTCTCCCTAATTAGTCTTACTGGGGAACTTCCTCTACTTCCTTAGTCCAGCTTCAGTCTTCAGTATTCATTTTCCTTGATTTCTGTGAGGTATCTAGTACTACTGAAACCCTCTCCTTATTTGCTTTCTAGGACATGCCCTCTTGGTTTCTCTCCTTACCACTCTTACTTTTTCATTTCCTGTAGTACAATAGATTTAATTTCCGTGCTTTTCCAGTCAGTGTTAGTTACTGTTTGCAAGAACTCTAGCTCTGGGTCCCGGGCTCTCCTCCCTCTGCATACTCTCACTGGAAAATTCATCCTTTCTACCCTGCACCCACACCTGTGTTCGGCACCCTCAAATACTCGTCTCCAGGCTGTTTTCCTCGTCATCACTGCAAATCAAAGTAGGTAAAACTCAACGTGTCTGAAAATAAGTACTTATTTTCCCTCCCAGCATGCTCCTACCAGCTTCCTTAGCTTGTTGACTACGTGTCAATATCCACCAAGTAACCTGAGACCCAACTTGGTTTCTTAGACTCTCCTGCTCCTCTTTACTCCCATGTTCAAGCACTTTGTTAGCATGTTCCAATCTGTCTTATTCATTCCATCCTCCCTCTTATGCCTCAGTTCAGACCCTCACTGTGTGCTTATTTTAGAGAATTTCAGTATCTTTCCAACTCACTTTCCTGCCTTTATTCTTTCCTACCACTAATTGATTATCCACACTTCATCTAAAGGGAGTGCTTCAAAATTTAATTCAAACTAAATTGTTTCTTTAACTTAAAACCTGTGAGTGGCATGTCATTTATTAGGCTCCTTAGCTGATGGATAAGGGCTGATAAATTTCACCCTCTTCTTGACCTTCAGTCTCTCTTCTTCCCACTGACACAGGTGATAGCCCAGTGAAAGGGTCATAAGCAGAACAGTCAGAGCAGAAAGTCCTACAGGCTTTTATCATGTCTAAAAAGATAATCTTATATGGTTAAGAGGAATTAGGCTTGATATTCTTTGCTTCTAACAGCATACACTTTGACTTATAGATTTTGTTGAATTTTTTCATTATTGGATGTTCTCATCTGTACTGGCTGTTGAGGGCACGTGTGTTGATCTCGCACCATATCTGATATTTTGCTCCCATTGAGTAAAGAAGCTTGCTTCATGTTCTAACAAAAAATGGAAACATTTAACTTCACATTGCCAGGATCTGAGGATCTCTAGCAATAGCATATGTCATTAATTTCAGTCTTTGATAATCCAAGAAATATGGAAAATTCCCACCTCCTACTCTTTTGCAGGATTCATAGCTCTGCCAAGTTTTGTAGCTCATCAGGATATTTACAAGCTAAATGTTGAGCTGTGGAAAAAAGAAATCTTCACATCTTTAGTTAGAAGCTTTACAAAAGGCAATGTGGTGAAGGAGGCAAAACACCAGATTCCATTTCTTGCTTTTCCAGGAGCAACGGGCATGATGAAAGACAAAATTCTAAACCTCAGACTCAGTTTCCTCAACTGTTAAACAAGAAAGTGCCTTGACTGATCTCTAAAATTATTTTCATCATTAAACACAAAACAAACAAAAAACATTAACAATTTATTTCAAATCCTTCCCAACTAGGTGACTATAAAATGTTTCCTTTTTGAGATGGGAAATACAGATGGGCTTTTGTATTTCTAAAAACCATGTACTCCTTCTTTAAGATCTTCAAGCCTTCAGTCCATTTCTGTCCTGTGGCCAACAACCGTGCACAAACACTTAAAATAAAAAGTATAGTCTGGGTAACTTCATCTGAGTAAGGGTTATCCTAGAGCTTTTACTTCCCTGAAGCTAATGTGCTATGTACTCGAGGTGTTGTGGTCAGCAGGAGAAGTGAAAGGTGTGTGTGTGGAAGGTGACCTAAAGGAGGGGTTATTTCCAGGAAACTTCACATCCTCAGTTCTTCAACACTTCCTCCCAAAGGATACAGGTTTCTTCTTTCCTTTCAGAAATGTAACAGACATACTATTTTAGGACTAAATGCAAACAAAACCTTAAAACTTTAATCAGCAGTTTAGTCTCATCCAAATTGGAAATTATGACATGCACTGAGGGGCTATGTCTTCTGAAAAAAAAAAAAAAAAAAAAAAAAAAAAAAAAAAAAANTGTCTTATTAAAAAAAAAAAAAAAAAAAAAAAAAAAAAGTCCTACACATTTGGAAATTAATGGGAATCATTATGCAAATTAGAAAATACTCAGACTATATATTATATTTACTAAATATTTGGAGTACATAAAAAATTACACAACAAAATTTGTGGAAAATAACCAAAGAAAACATTTCTGAAATAAAACTGTAGTTTTAATTGCATATTAAAGTATTAGTTACATGGCACCCAAGAGTTAGAAAAAAATACAAGAGTGAACACAAAGAAAAAAGTAGCAAGAAAAAAAAGAGCAAAAAGTATTTAAAATGAATACCTAAGAGAGAAACTAAGTCTGTAACTTGTGATTTGAAATATTAATAAACTAGATCTTTGCTGAGTTTCTAGAGTAAGACAAAAGAAATAATAAGAAATGTTGGAAGCAAAAATAAGGTGAGATATATGTGCAGGTGCATCCTTGATAAAAAATAACAAGAAAATACTATCAATAATTGTGTCTAATAAGTCTACACATTTGAATAAGTTAGTAATTCCTTGAACAAAACCATAACTCACCAAAACTAATTCGTGAAAAAAATAATGCACCTGAATAATACATTGCTTAACACACACACACACACACACACAGACAAAGACCCAGCACTGCTGAGACTATTGTGTAAGATTCTACCAAACATTCATGAATCAGAGCATCCCTGTCATTTCCAGCTGTTTCTGGGAACATTGAAAGAGAGGAAAAAAGCTCCTCAAAGCTATGTTATAGAACTTGATCATACATCTATACCCTTCATCATTCATTAATGTAGACTTTCTTTTAAATAAAGTCAAAATCTAAAAATGTATCTATTTAAACCCATTTCATCACATTAGCAGATTATGAGAAAGAATTTGATGATTATATTATTAGATGCAGAGAAAATAGATAAAAATTAGCTTCTGATTTGATAAATACTCAGCAGTTCATGAGTGATTGATTTCATCATTCTTATAAGGAGTGTCTTTCAAGAAACATGTAACCAGTATCATAGTTAAAGCATTTCTTTAAAATATGGAATATTTAAATTGGAAGTCTCATCCAGCACAATGAGATGAGAAGAGAGATATTAAAAAGAAGAGCAAGCCTGTCAGTACTTACAGATATGAATATCAACATAGAAAATGCAAGGGAATGTGCAGAAATTTAAATGAAGGGAGTCTAGGAAGACTGTAGACAAACAATCATTATCTTAACTGCAATCATTTTGCTTTGCATTACCTACTAACAAAAATTAATTTTGAAATTATACAATAACAAAAAAAATTTAAGTAAGAATTAATCTAACAATGTTGTACAAGACCTTCTTTAAAATAATTATATAATTACTGAAAGGTTTTAAAGAAACTCTGCCTGCATAGAAAGATGTACTGTGTCTAGAGATGAGATGAATCAATACTAAAAAGGGCGTCAATTCGCTTATAAATGCAGTCACAACAATATGCAAAGTGGCCCATTATCTGATTCATTGCAGTATATAAACAATCAAATACTTACTTTGTGCCAAATACTTACTTTGTTCTATTAATACTGTCTAAAATAGTATTAATAAGCACCACATCAAATAACGAAGTGCTGAGAAATTAAGGCCACTTTTTTTCATCCTCACCAGCTGACCCTGCTGGTAACACCATTTTATAGATACTGAAAATACGAGCTACAGCCTGAAGATAATATACAATAATCTTTAGGCAAAGTTTTCATTGGAAGATGAAAGTTAGGAAGCGTCTAGGCAGTCTTTAGGACTGGAAAGCTCCCTTTTCTTCTGTTCACTCTCCCATTCTGCTGGTCTACCCAGTATACTTACCCCACCCCTGTTTTCAAAGTAAGATGTATGTTTTGTCTTGCTATGTGAAGTGATCACAGAAGCTGAAGTTTATCCTCTTCTCTGCATGGGCCTGGTTTTCCACCTGGTGAGGAGCCAAGGGCGTCCATTCAGGCATGGCCATCTCTGCCTCCACCCCATTGTCTAAGCTTCCAAACTGAAGCCATGAGTCAAGACTAAGATGGCAGCAGGATTTACTGGACAACCATGGAATCAAGCTTTTCTTCTTGGCTCAGATTCAGCTAAGAGCAGTCTTCTCTCTCAGGACTGAAAGTTGTTGCCTTCTCAACAGGTCTGTGACTGGTGCTGTCTATGACTAATGGGCTGTGACAACAGAAGACATTTGATCCAGAATCAAACACTGGGAGTGCTGTGAGTATTCTCAGTCTCTCTCATTGATGTCTCTGTCTTCTAATATCAAACATCTTTCCTTTTCCTTCCCTCCCCCACCACTGCTCCCCTTTTTTCACTCTCATCTTTACTGCTATTTTCACTTTTCTTACTTCTCTTTCCTTATCACCATGTATTCATTGTTTATCTTCTGACCTTCCCTACACCATTCTCTTCAATTTCTGTGTATCTTGTGAGGCCTTCAACAATTTTCCTATGTTCTGTCCCTCCTTGAACTGATTCCCTAACCCTCTGGCATTCATTCTTCTAAAATGTTCCTACTTATCATCTTATGGCAAGATATAGGCCACCATTTTAACAAGAAGAACTAGCTAAGTTCCCACCACAGGAAATGCACATTAATAGGACAAAAACACCATCCAGATGAGGGTCTGTGCTTCCGTGCACTTCCAAGCCTCCTCTTCTCTTGGCAATGTATTTCTTTGTTTTCTTTTTTTTTGTGTGTGTGTAGGCAGATAATGTTTTGGATAATGCTCCAGAGGTTAATTATCATGAATTTGCCCAATGCAGCTTTTACCACTATGTTTTTTATTATTTTATGGTTAACTTTTAGCTTAGCTAGGAATTTAGAAAATCTCTTCAGCGCTCTATACTTATCAACAAGATTTTTGCAGAAATCACCAGATACTCTTAGGCACTTATGAAAATTGTAATTTTTTTGTGGATACCTCACAAAATTAAAGATCAATCATTGACCTGTATTTCAGAGAGAAACAATGTTCTGGCTAATTAATTTGAGGAATCATTTTCACTTTGTATCCTAGTACCTAACACAGTTCTTAGTGTCTAAGATAATCTCAGAAAGTGCGTGTGGAAATATGTATTGGTTCCTATCCAATGTACCCTCCTGGGTACATATCTGAGAAAGGATCTCATATGACTATGTATTTCCACTCCTGCAACAAATAACAAAATTTGCATGTGAAGAGTAGCATGACTGAATTATGTCTTGGCATTTGAATAGTTATTTACAATTGCAAGCAACTTGGTAATTTTTACAAACTGCCAATTCATGATAAAAAGTTGATGAAAAAGGGATTGTTATAAATTTACTGATGAGAAATTCAAGGATGAAAAAGTCATAGATCCTGAGAAGGGAGAGTTTTCATTTTAGTTTAAAACAAACACTGAAGAAAGACATAAAGGAAAATGATCTATTGTGACAGGGTATACAAGCCTAGCTTTTCTGAGTGAAGAAAGAACATGAATGAATGATCTCAATGAAAAAAATTACTGAAGCAACCCCAAGTGACTCACGAAGTTTCTATATTTGCCCAGTTCACTTGATCTCAGCTTTTTTCCAATTTTCCTCTAGATTACCAAAGACATAGCTACTTAAATACAAAGGCCAGTATGGAATTACCTAGTAGACACTCAGTACATGCTAGAAGCATCAGCAATGCAAAAGTGCAAAAATGTATTTGTTAAAAATGATATTTTAAAAACCATGCAAGAGAGCCACACAATTTTTGGCTATCTTTCGCTTATACTACCAAATAGGGTTTTTTTTTTTAAAGTTATGAATTAGATCTAGCAGGGAGTGGGGGAGCTATAGTAGGTGAGAGCCAACTAGTTAGGACCCAGTTGTAAAACTTGGCCATTGATTACCCTCTAAAATTTTGACTATTATTTTTTTTTTATTTTCCATAGATAATTACATACCCAAGTGAAAACATAAAGGCCAGGTAGCATAAAGAGAGTGATCAGAACTGCCAAAAATATTCATCTGGCCCATATTAAAAACTACACTTAATCTTTATGACAGTATTAAATAGTGTGAGAGGTTATGGCTTCCAAAGCAAGTCTGGCTTACAATTATATTAGTACCTCCCCTGGCCCTTTACACTGTCATCCTCACCCTGGCATTGTGGGTGACACTAGAGATTTGTAAGCTAGAGCTGATCCTGGGTTTTTTATAAAACCCATAGTCAGGAGGAGACCAGTACAGAGACATGAAGAACATGGGCTTAAGGTCAGATAGACTTTGCTTTGAGTCTTAGATGTTTTGTTTACTGGTTGTGTGATTCTGGGCAAGTTCCTTAATGTCTCTGATTTTGTAAAAGTGATAATATAAGTCTCAAAGTTTGTTGGGAAGATCAAAGACTTAAAATATAGGGAGTAGAAAATATGTGGAAACCAATCTAGTAGAGTGAGTGCCCACTAAATGGTAGCTGCACCCACACTATGGTAAATCACAGCTCACTCACTTGGACAAGGATTCATTAATTTACTCAGCTGATATTGTGTATTTACTATGGACCACACGCTGAGTTAGGGGTTGAAATGGACTTTAGATTGTTCCTTATATGGATGGAAAAGGTCATCTTGGAAACTGGAATTTAGAAAAAAATAGGGAATGTAATGGACAGTTGAGTTGCTCTGACCCTCAACAGGGAGAACAACAGATTCCTGCTTCTCCAGGATGAATATCAGAGGTCTATAAACTTGATGAACCTACCATCTATCAAAATTAAAACAAGTAGTTCAATTTTATGCAGTTTCCTTATTTTTCAACTTTGTCTCTCTTACATGAGTTGGCTTTAGTCACTTAGCTAGCCTGACTGGATCTCAGCTCCAAACAAAATTGACTGAATAAGGAATGGAAAGCAAAATTGTTCTTGCCCCTTCGTCATGGCAGAGAAAAGTCTTCAGTATTTTACTTTTCTTTCCTCTCTGTCCCCAATATGCATATCTCTATTACAGAGAATAGTCTAGCTGAAGTCTAGAAGTATATATCTACCCCAAATACAACCAGATATTTAAGCTATTTAATTCTTTTAAAGGACTTATTACAGTTGAATGCCATGAGAAACAACAGACCCAGTCAACCATTATAAACATAGTGTGAATTTTTTTATTTCACTACTTTCTCCATAATTCCTTTAACCAACTCTAGAGGGAATATGTGTTTTGCTATGATAGCCTTTAATTATCCAGTAAGGAGTCTGAGAGTTCTGGATCCTTGGTGTGGTGGAAAGAATAATAAACCTTAAAAATTGTCCTAATTTTTGGAACCCGTGATTGGAAACATTGCATGGCAAAAGTGATATTTGCAGGTGTGATCAAGTTAAGGCACTTGAGATGAGGAGATTATCCTTGATTATGAAGGTTGACCCAATTTAATGGAGGAGTCCTTAAATAAGAAAATCTTTTCTCAGCTGTGATCAGGAGAGACAAGTGTCTATGAAATCAGAGTTAGAGAGATGCTCTGTTATTGACCTTAATGACAGAGGAAGGAGACTGTGAGTCAGAGAATATCAGGGATCTCCAAAACTGGAAAATGCAAAGAAATTGATTTTCCCCTAATCACTCTGGAATATTGGAATGTACTAATGCCTTGACATTTCCACAGTGAAATGTGTATTGGAATTCTATCTGACAGAACAATAAAGTAACACATTTGTGTTGTATTAAGCCAGTAAGCATGGCAATTTTTTAAAGCAGCAATAGAAAATGAAGACACAAGAAAACAAGGAAGTGAGGACTCTAAGGCAGGAGGGAGGAACAGTTGGAGTCATGGAAAGGTAGTGACTTGTGTCTATCCTTTTCTTGGTCTAGAGCCTACCTAAAATGAGCATCACACCAGATGATTATTGAAAAAGCAGAAGCTGGCCATTGAAAAATAGTAAGTCATGTATACATGTGTGTTCACTTTTAAAGAACTTGCTCCTCCATTCTGGGGCATTCTCTAAAAATCTCTATTGCATATCACTTTTGCTGCTTATATCCTTCTTAGAGTTTCTCATGAAATTTCATCCTTTTGTCTCTTTTTTGAATTACTTGTTTAATACTTCATTTCACATTAGACTATAAGGTCCCTTATTCCACATTAGACTAAAAAGTCTTAGAACAAAAGGACTATATGTTTTATTCATCATTTCATTTGAAATTCCTATTCACTGAAGAAAGAATGGGGATATTTCCACCTGCCTTGTAAGCCCAGTATCCCCTCCTGGTCTCTACTATCCACTTAGCCCACGAGGTCTGCAATGGATTGCAAGATAGAGTGGCATGAACAAAGAAGGAAGTTAAGTAAGTTTGTCCTTTGGTATTTCGTGGTCAAGGAATTGATTGTTTGCAGTAGCTAAATCATTTATTAAGGTTTATTTTGTTTTGTTCTTTGGGGTTAACCTCAATTTTTAGATATGTGAACAATTGCATTTTGACTTCTAATATGGCCATGGAGCAATTTTGAGAATCAAAACACTAAAATAATCACCATACAAGGGCAAGAAAATATCTGGTTTCATTCAGTGAATCAACTTGACATACAAAGTCCTTGAAAATTACAAGGAAATTGATCCTAAGGGGAGCCAAAGGCTAGTATATTGGACCAGCCAAAGGTCATATATAAAAAGACTAGGTGGAGTTAGAAAAAAAAAATTAGAACTCATGATTTTCAGTTCAGCAATTTTGGTTCTTTTCTTGTTTTCCTTACGCACCATCTTTCCCCAGCAGACCCATCTGAAAGTGGGTGGAACCAAGAGAAATCTTGATTGTTGTGGGCTTTTTCAACACCTCTCTCCTACTCCTCCAAAAAACATGTTCACATGGGTGAAATCTGGTGAAAATATTTATGAGCGCATATAGGCACTGAATGGCCAGGTTGAAGATGTAAGAATTGGCTCGTCCTTCATCTTATATCTCCCTCAACCAATCTAGGGCACATGCTGTAAGGAACTCCACAAAATTGCTCAAGAGGACTGGGTTTGGCCCTTTAAGTGACGTCCCAAAACAATCACATTTACCCACAGGAATTAAGTTTATGGCTCTTCCTGTCTCCGTCTCTTCTCATTTCCTCTCTTGTCTTCATGTTGATGTCTCATGGTACCTCCCCTAATTCAGCTCTTGGCCCTTCTCTATTCTAACATTCAGAAACTGATTCTGGCCTTGCTACACTGCTCCACCTCTTGTTTCCCAGACAGGACTTGACATTCATCCCTGGCTAGACAGCCAAGGACCAGTCAGCTCCAAGTTTCAGTCTCATTAACTTAGCATGTGACAGGTTTGCTGTACTGGGGACATCTCTTGGTTTATTGTTTTTCTTGGTTTTCCCACCCTCTCATAATCCGTAGGTGAGGAACCCATGATAGAATTCTTCACTTTTCTTTAAAAAATGTTTTCTTCTTAAGACCAGGAAGTAGAATGGAAGTTTTCAAGGACTGGGTGGGATGGTAAAGAGGAGTTGTTGTTTAATAAGTGTAGAGTTTCAGATTTGCAAGAAGAAAAAGTTCTGGAGATCTGTTCTACAAAAATATGAATATACTTAACCCTACTGAACTATACACATTTTAAAAGGTTATGATGGTAAATTTTATGTGTGCTTTTTACAATCACATTTTTTAAAAAAGGAAATTTTTAAAGTCTTTTTCTTCTGAGCTCTCCACTTTATGCTGTGTTGTATGTTGCTTTAGCTAGCCTAGTCAGTCAAATGCTTATTCACCTGAATTCTTTTAGAAATTGAATCTGCCAAGTGGGTCCATCTTGGATTTGCCCAATCTGAATATACACCTGATTTAAAGAGTATGGCAGTTTACATTCTGTGAATAATAGTTGAGCACAACTATTTGCTAAGCACTGCAGAATTCAAAGATCAGTTACACACAAGTCATTACTTACTGAAGTTTATGCACCTCAACAGTAATAATTGTAACAGATCTGCCATGTATTTTGATCACTCCAGGCCAGAAACTGGACTCTGTTTTATATATATTGCCTCTTTTAATCTTTTACAAACTAATAAAGTAAATATTTTTTCTCTGATTCAATAGTCTTTAGTAGGGTTGCTATGTACCTGCATAGAAAACAAAATAGGATCCAGATTTAGTAAAATGGAATTAATATATAATAATGTCTGCCAAGCAGAGCACTGAAGAATCTTACATAGGACATTTTATCTCCATTTTGCAGATAAGGAAATTGAGGAGCAGCCAGGTTAAGAGAATTGCCAAAGGCCACTTAGTTAAAAGAAACAAAGATGTATTTGAAACCAGCATCTGGATGCTCCCCAAGACTGCATGATTCTTACTATCACATTATGTGGCCTTCTTATGTAGCCATAATACAGTTGGAGAATGGTTAAGTACATTAGGAATTCTATAAGAAATAAGGTAGGAGATGAGAGAAGAAGAGATTTTCTTCTAGCTGGAGTTGGTGAGGTGAGAAAATTAAAGGGGGAGCAGCATGAGCACAAAGCAGGAGGAAGAATGCAGGGTTTATATTCCGTAAACAAGCAGAGCAGTTGGCTGGATTCTTCCCAGGCATGAAGTAGAGCAATGGGAAATCAGACTGGGAGCCATGCATGCAATACCTAGATCTGTAGGACCTAGATGCCAGTCAAGAGGATTGGACTTCAGTATCGATGTGGTAAGACTACTACTACCAACCGGGCCGGGAGCTGAGCTCTGGATATGTTCATCTAGCACAAGCATGTGAGCTGAACGGTGGAGAGGTCAGGGAAAGAAAAATTAGCTAGATCTTCTCTCCTTATTTTCTTTTTAGTTACCACTGGCCTTTACACTGGAAACATATCCTCAACATGTTGAAATCAAGGATTCAATAGTGTATTTGCATTTGCCTGAATCTACTTGTTTTTAAGTGAATTAAATATGATTATTTTTTATCTCTTTCCTTAAAAGTCTGTAGGTTGAAAACATAATTTGAAGTTCATTTTCCAGGGAGGAATCCAATTTGGCTTTTGTTGTTTCTGGTCGGATATTATATGATTCTATTTTTTTTATGGCAAGCCTTTAGAATGGTTCACAGATGTTGCTGCTAAAATAGGTCCTTCTGGAACTATTTGGCCTGAGAGAATCTCTGCTGCCATGGATTCAATTAATAGGAGACCTCTGGTTTAAAATCCAAGCCATACTCAAATTTAAGAAATCATAATTTTCTTGAAATAGATAAGACGGTCACAGGGATAAGCAACAATTGGGTCACTAGCCATGAGTGCACATCAATGCCAAGGTCAAATTAGAAGCCATCTCTCCTAAGGAGAGAGAGACCAACCAGGTTAATGTTTTTATAAAATAAATTCACTCTCCTATTGGTGAGTTATATTAGAAAACTATAGTAACTAAAAGAATACCTTTGGAGAGGACATACACATGGCTAATAGACACATGAGAAAATGCTCAACATCCCTCTTAGTCAGGGAAATGCAAATCAAGACCACAATGAGGTACCACCTCA
>JAGFMF010011655.1:1290770-1347129 GCA_019455555.1 Galemys pyrenaicus | reverse complement strand
AGGTGATGGTGCACGGGTGAAATGGTGGTGGGTACCCCCTGGGGACTACAAATGATGTCAAATATAACTAATAAAAAAAAAAGAAAGAAAAAAAAAAAAGAAAAAAAGAAAAAAAAGAAAAAAAGAAAAAAAGAAAAAAAAAGAAAAAAATAAAAAAAGAAAGAAAAAATTAAAAAATAAAAAAAGAAAGAAAAAAAAAAGAATACCTTTGGTTTAATTTATACATATGGGTATGCTGAAACTTGAAAGACTATTCACTGCTAAAGAAATAATTTAATAAAATATGATCAATTGAACTATCAACTAAACATTAGCTGAGTCTTGCACAAACTAAAATAACACATGGTTGGCACCCTGCATATATTTCTGGTCTTCTGCTCTTTTCACTTTTCTCTTTAGTGAGCTCAGCCATCGCCACCAAGCTGAAGAAGCCCATCTTCATTATAATTGCCCTCCTAGGAGGAATTTTCATGTCTATATCTCAAATTATGATCTAGTTTTTTAAAATATTTTTTAAAGATTTATTTATTTATGCATACAAGAGCTGGGGCACAGGCCAGAGTCCAGGAACATGAGAGGATCCACCAGAGACAGAGTGGGGAGCAGAACAGGCAGACTGACTGAAACACACTGCTGAGGGGAGTAGCGGGCCAGGCAGGAGAGGTCTGCTACACCATATGGGTCCCCTCCTTGGCAGGCGGTAGGGATCGAACTCATCCTGCAGTGGCTGTGGTTTGCTTCATAGTGTGTTGCTTAACCCACTGCGCCACCAGGGAAGCCCATGATGTAGTTTTTAAAATCCAAATTGACACCATTCTAAGGTGCATCACCCTATCAGGCACCCAATGCTCAAGATGTCCAAACTAGATTTATCATTTTGTCCACGACACTGTTGCTTCTGCTTCTGGTGACCGAAACAGGACCGTACATGAGCATTCTCTAGGTTGTTTTCAAGGGAAATTAATCCCCAAAGACTTAGATTAAAAAGGAGATTATGGTCCACTAAGTTTGGGAAATTCTACACACCATATTATACTTTGTTGGCTAATCAAGATGAAAGTTACACTTCTAAAGGACCATAGTTCTTCTGTAATAGAAAACATGTTTAGTTCCATTATTGTTATATTTTCTATTAAATCTCTTTCTTGAATAACATCTGTTAACATTCTGAAAAAAGAATGGTTACAAAAAAGATTCTGAGAACTGCTTCTATAGGTCATTTTTACTCTTCCTACCCCATAGTCACCGCATGGAATCCATCACCTCTTTGTCTAATCCTTGAAGTATACATTGAGTCAGACAACCTGAATTTACTTCCAGACTTCACCTCTTACCAGTTGTGAGATGTGGGCAAATTATCTAATCCTCTTACTCAGTTTCCACATCTTTAAAATGGGTGACCCACCTTAAAGGCTGGAAGGGTTAAAATTGAGGTAATGTATGCAGTGCTCTCTGAACCATGCCTGAGAACATAATATTCACACAGAAATTTTCGCTTTTATTGATCTTGTTACTTCAAAATGTCTCTCACATATTTCCTATTGCCTTTGACATTTCCATGGCTTAAGTACTCATCATTTCTTTCCTGGTCTGTGATAATAAAATAGCAATTTACACTTAGTTTGGGTCTTACAGATTTACTCAGTGTTTTCCTGTACATTATGCGATTAACCTCATAAAAACTTCATTTACTCTATTCACCGACCCTTTGCAATTTATTCACCACACTGCCATTAAATTCTATTTAAAACACAAATCTATTGCAGTCTCTTAATGATCCTCCACTAGCTGTATAATAAAAGGAAGTAATAGCTCCTCATTAAGATGGCATTTCCCTGACTTCACACTCCCCATCAGCTATTACATAAACTAGCACACTGCACTGCTCCTCAGGATTACAATGTTCCAGAGGTTTTCAGACCACTTGACTTAGCTAGTACCATATTTTGTTTTGCCTTGAATACTTTTTCTTCTTCCACTGGTGAAAAATACTACTCATTCTTTAAGTGCTACCTCAAATTTTATAATGAAATATTTTATAATTCCATGAAATATTTTATAATTCCATGCAGCACTTTCTTTTTGGTTCGGCATTAGAAAAAGATAAATAAGTCACGTAGCATGGTTTTATTAATTGTACAGAGAATATCTTCCACATTCAACCGTGAGCTCAAGGAGAGATGATGTTGGACTCATTCTTTTATACTACACAAACCACAGTGCCCTCTACATAGTAGGTGTTCATGCAGGTATTTATTGACTAAATTTGCCTACATAAAGGACTTCTTTACTACTCATTAGTATATACCACACCTCAAACAGTATTACACTTAAGAGTGAATGGTTGGTAATTCTCTTCTGGCCAAAAGTGTCTACTCTTTACAAAAGAATTCACAATGGGATCCCTTTAATAGGGAAGTGAGCCAATATTTCTAAATAAAAATGCAATCACATGGAACTTTTGTAAAATACGCCTACAACACACACCTGTATCCACCAACCATCTCAAGATTCTGACTTCTTGGGATAATACCATGTTTTTGTTGGGATTCTCTTAGAGTAAATAAAAAGGCCAATTAATATACTGGCTGTATAATAATATCATATCTTCTTTTTTCCGATGGAGACTTCCTGGTTGGCTCTCAGAGAAGTGATCTAATCTATAGCCTCACTGCCTAATCTAAGTTCACATTCAGGTCAGATGTCCCCAGCTTGTTTCTGATTCAATGACCTCATCTCCTTCAAGGGAGCTACTCTTCCTTCAAAGGCTGCTATTGGAAAATCACACTGGAGACTTACCCACTACAGAGGCGAACTTTCCAGATCTAAAGTGTACTGTTCCCCGCTGTGCATTGTTCTCAACACCTCCTTTCTGGCCTGTTGATCGGTCTTGGAAATACTGAGTAGAAGTAGGAGGAATAACTCTTTAATAACCTTCCATTTTCCTACAAGTGTGTTTAATTAATCTGTTTCCCAAAGAAGTTAAATGCTTATGCTTGAAAAGTATATCTTTAATTTTTTGTGACTGCCACGGGACTCACAGGCTCAGGCAGGGGACGTCTCTGTGTCAGCAAGAAGCGTGGGGCCCAGGGCAAGCAGCACATTCTCTTTGTTCACACCAATATTTACGATTCTCAGCTCTTACAACCTCATATTCTGGACCTCCTAACCATCGCTGCCTCTCATGGCTTGGCTACCTTGATTCCATTTGGCCTGTTAATGATAAACTATTATCTTTGCCCGCTACACCTTTACCAAGAGCTTTTTTTTTCCCAGGAATTACTTTATAGTTATTATCTAATCTTTATAAAACCATGGAGGAAGTTTTCCCATCTGACAGACGGTAAATGATTAAGGAGAAGACAGTTAAAGAACCTGCTCAAGGTGACATGGTAATTCAGAGCTGGAATAATACTGTGTGTACCTGTGTCATTTTCCATAGTTCAATCTGCAATTATGCTAAAATCATCTGTATTTCAGGTTTTTTTTTTACAATTGCCTTATTTTTCTTAAAAATCACTGAGTGAATAAATAAAATGAGAGGGTGCATGTGAAAGGAGAGCATATAGTTAAACTGTCCTTGGACAGCTATGTGCTGTTTCTTTGATTGTTGTTCACCAACTCTGGCTTACACATATTTCTGAAACAATTGCTTGATGATGAAAGTAGTTATAACCACAGATGTAATTAAGTATGTAAAGCTATTAAGACTTTCCCTGCAAATTATGCAAATTACCGAAATGATTTTAGAAGCTCTGTTTTTAGCTTTTTATTAAAGAACTACGATATTCTTTCCTAGATTTTATTTGTATTTATCTCAGAGATCTACCTTTTTATTCACAACTATAATTTATTGGGTAGCAACTGGATGAAAATAGTGAGAAAAATGCTCAATCGAGGTGGGGGTGGTGGCATGTTCACAATTCTGACAGCTATTAATTATAAAAATATTTTGTGCCTACATAGAAAATACATAATTAATAAGTGTTAAGTGTCATCATCTTTTTTTAAACAAATTTCTTTTTATCAGATACAAAATGCTCCTTTTTCTGGAAGTTTAAAGAGCCTCAAATCACCTTGCTTTGTACAGTTTATAATTCAGTTTCTTCCGATTTCACAAGCAGTCATAACAATTGAATATAGACTAGAGACTAGAATGTCAGCCTACCAAGATATAAGTCCTAAAATCATATGTAAATAGCCTCCATGAACAAAGGAATAAGTCATTCCTGATGGACTCCCAGTATTTTTAAAAGTGCCCAGAAGATAGCAGGTGCTCAGTAAAGAGCAATAAAGGGCAATCTTTGCCCATCAATAACTCTTTTCTCTTCTTTTTTCCTGTGTCCATACATGTTATACTCCCACCCTTCCTTAGAGTCAGGTATGCCCAAGTGACTAAATTCTAGCTATGTCGTACATTTGATTACCAGAAAGTTTGTGCCCTATTTCCCCTACCCTCCATTCCCTGGCAATGATGATTCCACTCTCTGGCTTTGTATCCTCAACTTTTCTAGATATCATATAAAAGTGATTTCATAATATTTGTCTTTCTGTGCCTTAGCATACGAGCCTCCAGTTTCATCCATGTTGACACAAATAGCAGGGTTTACTTCCTCATATGGAGACAAAGGAAATACATATGTTACATTTTCTTTATAGATATAAAAAGTATACATAATATGTATATATTATATATAATATATATCATATTTTCTTTATCCATTTAGCAATAGACACTTAAGTTGTTTCCATATTTTGGCTATTATGAATAATGCTGTAAGGAGCATGGAGTGCAGATACCTCTTCAAGCTTAATTTCATTTCCTTGGGATATGTACCCAGAAATGGAATTGCTACATCATATGGAGGTTTTCTTTTTTATTTTTTTTTAGGAAAATACATACTGTTTTCCATAATGATTACACCAATTTACAGTCTCAGTGTCAGTGTTCCCTTTTTGCTATATCATCTTCAACATGCTACCTCTTGTCCTTTTGATTAATAGTCATCCTAGCAAGTGTGAGGTGATATCTCATTGTGGTTTTGATTTGCATTTCCCTGATGATTAGTGATGTCAAGCACCTCTTGATATACTGTTGGCATTTTGTGTATCTTCTTTGTAAAAATGTCTGCTCAGGCCCTTTGCCCATTTTAAAATTGGGTTAGCTTTTTGTTATTGAGTTGTAGCATTTCCTTATATATTTGGGATATTAGCCCTTGTCAGATATTTGACAGATATTTGATTTGCACTTTTTGTCTACATTCCATAAATTGTCTTTTCAGTCTGTTGATTATTTCCTTTTCTCTGCAGAAGCTTTTTACTTTGATATATTCCCATTTGTTTATTTTGCTTTTGTTCCCTGTGCTTTTGGTGTCATATACAAAACAAATCACTGTCATGATCAATGTCAAGGAACTGTTTACTGTTTTCTTCCAGGAGTATCAAAGTTTTAGATCCTACATATAAGCTTTTAATCCATTTCAGGTTAATTTTTGTGTATGGTATAAGATAAGGGCCCAATTTCATTATTTTGTGTAGAAATAGTTTGTTTTCCTAATACCATTTATTAAAAAAACATAATCTTTTCCTCATTCTGCTTTCTTGGTACACGTGTTGAAGATTAGTTCATCTAATTTGCAAAGGTTTGTTCTTGATCTCTCTATTCTGTTCTGTTCCATTGGTCCAAGTACCTATTTTTTTTTAAAGATTTATTTATTGATGCATACAAGAGCTGGGGTACAGGCCAGAGTCGAGGGAGGAGAGAGGATTCACCAGAGACACAGTGGGGAGCAGAATAGGCAGATCAACTGAAACACATTGCTGAGAGAAGCAGTAGGTGAGGCAGGAGAGGTCTGCTGGGCCATGTGGGTCCTCTCCCTGGCCGGAAGCAGGGATCGAACTCATGATACAGTGGCTGCGGTTTGCTTCATAGTGCATTGCTTAACCCACTGCGCCACTAGGGAGGCCCCCCAGGTACATATTTTTATGCAAGTATTATACAGTTTGATTACAGCAGCTTTGTAATATACTTTCAAATTAGGAAGTTAATGCCTCCCACTTTGTTCTCCTTTCTCAAGATTTTTTGTCTAATTGGGGTATTCTGTAGCTTCTATAATTTGAACCTGCCTGCTTTGGTGTCATTATAGAAAGAGTGAGGGATGTACTTTCCTTTTGTAGCATGAGTCTGTGGGAAGAGCATGAACAAAAACGGTGAGAATCAAACTGTCTTGATAGTTTCTCTCTGTTGAAGTTAAAGAAATAAGGGAAAGCACTTGAAATGTACAGAGGAAAACACTCAAGGCAGAAGGGTTTTTGCCAGGCTTCTCATGTAGGATTTTTAGCAGAAATCCTCTTCAGACTGTCTTAAAAATGTTGGGACACAGTAGAGTATGATGTGCATAGAGAGGACTTGCCCACAACAAAATAACAGCAAAATATACCCTCCAGTTGGGGCTACAGTTATCTCACAGTTGAGGTGGAAAAATTAGGTGGGTGCTTGAGCCAAGAGTTGGAGAGTTAACAGGGACAAGTTTGGAGTCACAACGCTACCATAAAAGAGGTGAAAGGAGGTTTGTTTTTAACAAAGTATGGTCACGCCCTGTCAGGCTGAAAGGCCAGCCCTCAGGTTACATGAGCACCACCTTAAAAGCAGCCCCCCCCCCCCCCCCCCCCCCCCCCCCCCCCCCCCCCCCCCCCCCCNTGAGCACCACCTTAAAAGCAGCCCCCTCCCCCCCGCCCCCCCCCCCCCCCGACTATGCAGAGACACAGAGACAGGACTCCTGTGCAGACACAGTCCCGAGCAGCTAGGGATCTCATCTCATTTTTTGCAGTCGGAGGTCGCTTGAACCATACTTCTCTATGTATGTGAACACCATCATTGAGAAAAGCAGAGAAGTCAGAAAAGGAAAGTCTATGCATTTTATCAGAATGGAACTGAGGGTTTATCTAAGGAGTCTGCTTAAATTATTCAATGAGAAAACATGGAATTGGTCTATAATATCATATCACTATCTAGCATTGTGGGGGCTGTTGAAGGAAGTTAGAACAGTTATAGGAAAGAACAGAGTGCATTTTTTTTACAGTTTGGAGTATATATAGTTCAAGTGCATTTGTGACCCCACTAGATACATGTCGTCATTTTATTTCTAGATAAGCAAACCAAATCATCAAAAGAAGAATTGTATCTATGACACCGCAAACACTCCACGACTTTTTAAAGCTCAGCACAGTGCTTTTTCTATAGACACTGAAGCTTCCTGTCCCTATATTCTATGTTTATTATTCGGCATGTCACTTTAGAGCTGAGATATAAACCTTGGACTCATTGGAATCTAGTCATAACTCTAATGAGGGAAAGAGTAAATGACGTTTTTGGGAGATTTGTCAGAACACAGACAAGTACTTGAATTGTAAATACTTTCTGTTTACACACACAGACAAGCATCAGAGTGTACGTGTCTGCATTTACGCAAAGTTGTATCATAGTATGTAGAGAATTTACTTTGTATTCCTGTACTGTGGGATGATGGATATCTGGTGGTTTTTTAGGGTTAGGATACTTGTTCCTATGTCCAGTGGAGGAATGTCAGAAGAGGAATGTGGTTTGTTTGCCAAATACTCTGGTTACCTGAGGTCCACCACTCATAGCAGGTAGTAAAGAGTTCCTTCTTGCTTTGCTCTTAAAGGGATAACCTAGAAAAGCTCACCTCAAGCTAAAAGAGAGTTAAGGAATCTATACTCTGCTTTTGGGAGTCATAAATAAGCATTGAATAGCTCTTTAAAGTGTTCATGTTGCAACACCATATAGATTTTTTTTCCTCAAGCAACTTTGCAAGATTGCACGGTCTTTCTAAGAATGATATGGTCTTAGTTGTTTCAGTAGAATAAGGATAACTCTCTCCATGTGCTGTCTTGTTCCCAGATGGTCCTGGCAGTTCTTCGCTATCTAAGTGAGAAATAGTAGCAACCCTACAGAAAATTGGCTAAAGGGAAGCACTGTTATCATTCATTACTCAAAGGACAGAGGTGAACAGCTGTCCCAGGAAGGTTAAGTAGGAGCCAAGTGAAGAGAATCACACAAAGGGGTTGCTAGAGAGGACTGCTTCCATAGAGCTCTTTCAGGATGAGTTTTTCTGAAGAGTAAAGGAATTCAATCCACATTTCCTCCTTATCATTGTATAAAGGTAAAAAGTGAATTTTCTTCTAAAAAGACAGTGGAGGTAGGACCTCAGAAACTTCAAGTTAGAACTTTTGTCAACACAGAGACTGCCATTGGCTTCTCAACCCTGAAAGTGGACGCAAGGGAAGCTCATTGCATTAATACAAGGTGCTGAGTGCGAAATTATTGCTCTTGTAAACTTATATTAAAATCAACAAAACAGCACTCAGCAGTTCTTTTCTTCTTCAGTTGTGGTACAAACTGGGAAAGTGTTGAGTTTGAAGGGCATATTTTGAACATTACTGAACCTATGAAGGAGTTTTTAAATGTCATTTCCGAAACAAAGCTGAAGAGCAGCAGGCTCCCCAATATTTTTAGAAAGCCCAAGGGTCATGAAAAAAGACTGACATGTAAGAGAGAAGTGTTCATTTAACCTGTTTGATTTCTGAGGTTTAAATAGGCATGACGGGCCTCCCCTGGTGGCGCAGTGGGTTAAGCAGCTCACTGTGGAGCAAACCGCAGCCACTTGCAGCATGAGTTCGATCCCTGCTGGCGGCCAGGGAGGGGGACCCACGTGGCGCAGCAGACCTCTCCTGCTGTGCCCGCTGCTCCCCTCAGCAGTGTACTTCTGTTATCTGCCTGTTCTGCTCCCCGCTCTCTGTGGTGAATCCTCTCGCCTCCCCCCCTCTCCCCACACACCTCTGGTCTGTGCCCCGGTGCTTGTATGCATAAATAAATAAATCTTTAAAAATAAATAAATAAATAAATAAATAGGCATGACATTCATCGACAAGTTGTATTCTCTGTCTCTAATCTTTGTTGTAGTTGTAACCAACACACATACATAGATAACCACTAATCTCTTATGTATCAGTTTTGCTATTTTGAGACACATACATTTGACTTTGATAAATATGCTTTGTCATAGTGTATAAAAATCCTTCTAGCTCTGAGAGTTTTTTAAATTTAAAAGAATTTAATTTCATCAAGGCATTTTTAACATTTATTGTAATAAATGTGTTGTTGCTTTTGTCTTATCAATGTGGTAGACTCTTTTTTCATGTGGTAACCTTGTTTTACATCATTGTTTGTGTTTTAGAGGTATAGGATCCCCGCTCTCAGGTGTCATTACCAGACTGCACCCGTCACCAAGTCACGTACGTCCACCGCCAAGGTCATTGTGCTCTTACCCATTTCCCTCCCTTCTGGTAGCCACGGTTCTATGGACAGCTTCCAAGAGTTACTTTTTAATTTTCACTGTTCTTAGTGTTATTTTTGGTGCACTATTCCTGAAGGCACTGAAACATCAAGTTGATACATGGGGGGAGTCCATCCCCCTACTCCATTGTCCTTCGAGAGAGGATGTATCAAATATTAAACTTATAAGAACAGATTCTACACCTGATCTTAGTCAAAAGGCTAAGAAGTGATTTAGGGTTAGTTTTTAGTTTGGCTATATCCAGTCCTTTGTTTAGTTTTTCTGTTTTCTACATGTAAGTAATATCAATATGGTACTTTATTAATGGATTTCCTAATGTTGAACTATCTTTGAATTTCTAAAATACATTTTTTATGTACTAATGGATTCGCTAATTTTTATTAATGATTTTGTACCCTATAATCTTTTCTCTACTGTCTTTGCCAAATTTTGATAGCCAGCTATGCTAGCTGCATGTAACAAATGAACTACATGACCACAGTATTATGTGCTGTATAGTAGTTTCATTAGCATAAACATAATCATTTCTAAAAAGATTTTCCAGAAATTTATCATTAGACCTATGGTGAGGTACAGGAAAAAGGAGCAATTATTTAATATCTTTTTAAATTTCTTTTGTAGTTATCTGACACTAGTTATTTGTTATTTTAACATCTCCTTGTTTCTTCTTTTAATTCATATATTTCCTGGAAAAAATATCTGTTACACCAACAGGTGATTAGCAAAGAATTGTGGGTACTGTTCTCATAATTTTTGATTACCTATGGGTTTACAGTTATATCATTTTGCCCAGTGGTGTATATGTCTATTTTTTTTTTAATTTTTTTTGGTTGCAACAGATCTTTGTACTTTTCACTGAAACTTACATTATACAAATTCTATTTATAATCTATTTTTTAATTTATTATTTTCTGCTTTTACATTTATGAATTCCTTTCCTCTATTTTCTCTGATTTCTTTTATTGCAACTTATCTAATTTCCTGGTTGAGATTTTAATTTCTTTAATTTTATTCTTATTTATCAAAGAAGGTATTTAAATTTCTGAATATGTATATCTTGGCTGTGCCTGTAGTATCTATTTTTATATGGAAATTTGTGTATAAATAGGAGCAAATTAAATGTCATTTTTGGAGAATTATATTGAAAAACCCACATTCAAAAGATGGGAATATGTAAGAAAGAGTGAACAATTTGAGAGCAGTGAAATATCAGTGAGCAATAGCCAATTAGATGGAACAGGTCAGTTGGATTTGTATTTTGCTTTCTCCTTTTAAAAACAATATGATGGGGATATGTATTTAAAAACAATTCATCAAAGGGATTATTTGGGCAAATGTATATTGATTCCAAATCTCCATACCTCTTTCATTTTTTTATACCAATCAATTATGTTCAGAAAGAACATGCATTGCAAGGTTACCATCAGAGACTAAATTATTTTTCCTATACTAGTCTTATGAAATGTCGTGAGTACATTTCTATAATGATTAGAGCAATATTTCCAAGGATTTTTTTCTCAATACAAGGTGCCATTTAATTCTTGATCATTTACAAAATGCCTCATTCTCTGAGCACTTAAATGAAACATGACTTTATCATCCTTATTATGTATCAATAAATGTAATGATACCTACATTTACCGAGCACTTCCTATATGGCACTTAGTATTTTGATGCTTCTGTGGGCCTGCTTTAGTTGATCTTCATAACAACATAATGAGAGAGGCAGTGATGATGAGTAGACAGAGGCAAAGAGTAGATAAGTCACAGAGTCAATAAGTTTCAATGCTAGACTCAAACCCAGACTCCCCCTCGAATCTATGTTCTTGAATTTCTACTTACCAAAAAGTAGAAAAGTGTGAGGCAAAAATCACAAGAGAAAACACTGGGTAAATCAACCATTGTCTTAGATGAAATGGAACAGAATGACCCAGCAATACAGAAGCAAAGCTCTTCCAAAGCTACAAAGCCATTTCACCCCTGGGGGTGACAGTGTGGCTCCCCCAGTGCAGAAACACAATCTCTTTAAAAAGACCTGTGACATTTGTCTTACCATCCTAGGGAGGAACTAGGCCCCCTCTACCATTAATAAGATGATTTCTATATTATATTTCAAGTCCTGTAAAAATTTTCCCAGTCAAAGTGTGCTAACTTATAGGAGTCCTTGCTTCTGGATGATGCCACACCCAAGTGAAGTATGTGGTTTTTATCTGTCTGTGGCCCTGGTACTGGAAACCAGGTGCAGTGGCCCTGGTTGATCACAAGATGTGCCTTCCACCCAGGCCACCTTCAAAGAGTTTTTTTCCACTTCCATATGTTCTTTCCAAATTGGCATGGCATGGGAACTTGGGGTTTGCTTCTGGAGCATCCTTTGTTTTTTAAAAGCTAATATTTATTTCCTCATTTGCCTTGGCAAAAAATAAAACAACAGTAATAGTAATAACACTTGGCACTAAGAGTGAGAATCCAGGGAAAGATTAAAAGTGGCGACTAATGAAGCAACTCTTCTTCTTAGCTGCATCCAAGGGAAACACTGGGAAAAGTCATTTTAAAATATCAGTTAAGGTATCTCAAATCTATTTTCATATATTTGTCATGGTTTTGACCAGACTTCAGTAAAAATTAGACAAAAGATGGTGATTTGACTCTTCTTCAGTGTTTGCCACAGCACAAGCCTTTCTCTGCAGGGACCAAATACATGTCACTTTTATCACGTTTTCTCCCCTACCTGCCAAAAGCTTCTGAGTTTCTCTTAGTTCTTGTACTTGCATAGTCACGCAATGTCTTCTTTAAAAAGGGAAAAAAAAGGAGCTTGACTAAAACAAACACTTGATATTGATCTAAGCTCACTACAAAGGAAAGTAATTAAAGGACAGATCATTATTTCTCTGGTGCAATTTTTAATCGCCCCCACAATAAATTCTCTACCCTGATTATCCCACTACATTCAGAGATTTGGGCTATTGTGTTCCAGGTTTCATGCTGTGTAGTTCAATTGAATTACCTCATGAATGTGATGAAGGCAGGTTGATTTGGGTCTTGTTTTAGTAAGAATTGTCTTAGTCATGAGCTCTTTTTTTTTTTTAAACCCAAGACAAATAACTTCAATAATGAGAAAGAGTTTACAGAAAATGTAGCTGTATCAACAAGAAATGAGTTTCCATTAACTGTTTGGCTAATTATTTTTGTATTCATGACACTGAATTCAAATGAGAAGGAACAAAGTCTTCAAATTTAAGTAGTACCTTTAGTAATTTTCCTGCATTCTAGATAGTAGGATAAAATGGAGTATAGCGTAAGTGCTTTAGAGAAAGGAAACTAACTTTGTGGCAATATGACAAGTTTCCAGAGTATATTTGTCACTTAAGAAAAAGTGGATAAAAATTTGTTTAACTTGCTGTTTTCATTGCGTTAGTTTTCTATTGCCTTCTCTCTAAATATTGTTATTTGTAATTTTTGAGTAATAATAATATTATACAGCACTTCATATGTATTTGGTATGACTTCCTCCTTCATCTCTTATTCCTCCTTATGATCCTCATCTCGTCCTAATTTTATGATGTAACTCAGTCCCCAAAACAGTAAATAAGTAAGATATTTATTGATTATGTTTGGAATTTGCTCAATGATGATTACAACAGAGTGAGAAAATATTAATGCAATGCCTGTAAAGTAGTATTAGAACAAAAAGGATCAATATTTATAAAGCAAATATTCTAGGCACTATATATACATTATGTAATTTGACCCTTGGGATAGTTATTTATTAGTTCCATTTTTCAATGTGGAAACGAGGGCTCAGTGAGGTGTGGTTGAGGAACTCAGCCAGAGCCAAAAAGAGTAAGAGCTGGAAGCCAGGTCTCAGGTCTGGCTCCCTACAAAGTATGCCTCATCCTATTGTGTCATGATGCCACCCCTGAAAACATAGAAAAACACAGCCTTTATTCAAGTAATGTTTCTTAGTGCCCAAAGGAGTGGTTTCTTCTCTTTTTTCTTTGAAGGCTAGACAGGAAAGCAACTTGTCACCACACCATGCAAAGTTAGGTGTGTAATATAGCCATGAAAGGTTAGCTTTAAAAATAGAGAAAACAAGCTTCTAATCCATCCTCAATCAGAGAATTTAGATGGATAGATGGCTCCATGAGGAGAGAAAAGTCCCTGCAAAGAAATTGAGATAGCATGAGAAAGAAAAGTTGATGATACAGGAAAGAACTGGTATGATATGATTATTTGGGTAAATATTTCCAGAAGCATCTGTGAGTAATAATTGTTGCTCCCAAAAAGGAGCACCAAATGCTAGGAGACTGAGGATGTTGAAGACTTTTGACTTTATACTCTTTTTTTATTTTTTGAAGGTTATAAAATGTGAGTTTGTTAAACAACACATAGAAATGAACATAATAAAGAGACTGATGTGGTTTCATAAGTATCTTCTGAACTGATAACTGAAAATATGTTTAATAATAATAGTAGTAACATCAGAAAGGTTTTGTATATAACTGAAATATGTAACTTAGAAAGTGCTTTTGCATTTATTATATGATTTATAATTTTGTAATGGCTTCCCTTATTAGATGGAGTATTTTTTTAAACTATGTGTTACATATAAACAGAAACTTAGATTAAACCAGCAAACCCAGGTCACAAATAATATATGGCACCCTAATGTTTTGACTCCAAGTTCAAAGCTTCCATCATACAAAAAGTAGCAGGGAAGACAAATACTCTAGGGAAAAATAGAAGAGAGGCCTTCAATCTATTATGAGAGCGTAGATACAATAAAGCCCAGATTAGAATAAAGCAAACTAAAGTTCAAATTGGCAAACTTAAACATATTCATAAGAAGAATAAGAATTTCGTAGACCTACTACCTTTGAAAGAAGATGGACTTGCCCACATTCGAATTTGCTTTTATCATCTTTGCCAACATGATTGGCTGGAAAGGGGAAACATGCTTAAGTGTCAACTGAAGTGTAAGATTGGTGAAGGGATAAAAATGGAATACATAATTACTCTAATGAGCTTGAATCTCATTACCCATACAGATACATCCAAGATACAAAAAGACCTCATGTTAGGGATCTGTGGAGGACAAGGAAGGTGCCGATAGGCTGTAAATATATATAGACATATAAATATCCAGTCTTTAAAAGAGCGATGAAATTAGATTTTGAAAACCACATACCACAAACTGCTGTTGATTCTAGACACAGCTCCAGACAAAATTAACAAAGAAGTGCTTGAAAATTTCGTAAAATGCCCTTGACAGAGTGGCATCACCATTTCAATTAGAATGTTTGTAGGACTACCATAATCAGGTACCACAGACTGGTGAAAGTCAATGACAGAAATTTATTTTCTCACAATTCTGGGAACGAGAAATCTGAAAGAATGGCTTTCGTAAAGTGGATTCCTTCTTAGGCCTCTCTCCTTGGCTGATGATGGCTAGTCTTCCCCCTGTGTCTTCTGGTTCCCACCCTGTAACCAGCTGTGTTCAAATTTATTCTTCTAAAGATACCTGTCAGATTAAATTAGGGCCCACCAAAATGAACATATGAACTTTCTGTTTATTGAATGTTTTCAATAAAATATTATCGAATTTCCTGTTCTCCCTAAGAGCTACCATTATACATGTGAAAAAGCTAACATTTGTTGGGGTTGCTTTTGGGTACTACTAAGTGCTTTATGTGGCTTACTTTATCTAATCCTCATTAAAACCCTATGAGAAAACTCTGAGATATTAACATTATCCTCATTTTATAAACAAGAGGGCCAAAGGTGGAGAAATTAAATAACTTGACCAAGTTCTCAAAGCTAGTAAAATGAAGAGTCAGGATTCAAAACCATCATCCATCATATCTATTTCCAAATGCTGTATTTATAATCATTGGTGCATGCATCATCATAGTGTATGTGAGTTTTAGCAAAGCATCTCTCATAATATTCATGATTTAATGACCTGTAGAACAGCTAAGCAGTTTTATAAGAACTGAGCGACTTTCTAAAGAATATTAGCTAGTAGATTGCCTATGACATAGAAGTATGGTCTCCGCTTTCATACCACAGGCCTCTCTCCTTGTTCCTGCTGTGTGTATTTAAATCAGTGACCTACTTGAGAACATGAACAAACAAGAATATCAAATAAACAAATGATATTGAGCTGGTAGGATAGGAAATACTCATGTTTATAAATTAGGATTTGGATTCCAGCTAAATATGAGAAACACCATGAAGCAATAAGCACAAGTGAATGTTTCTTTGAGGGAGAAGGCCAATAAACAGGGATTGCTTCACCTGTGAGTACTCAGAGACATGACAAAGGGAGTCTTCACAGTCTGTCCCAATGTCACTTTCAAGTTCTCCTAGTAGAGAGGTCATGAAGAACATGATGACCTGGACTCTGAAGGAAGAGATGTGAGGAATATAACATATATGAGCCCCAACAGAGGCAGAGAGGGATAAGACAGCACTAGCAGCTCATTCATGAAGCTCAAAATTTTCCCATCTTGCTATTTTTTAAAATTTTGTTTATTTTGCTGCAGTCATTTGTAGGAAGAGTCTCCAACCCTTGAAATCACAATGGATTTATGTGATAACCTTTGAAAAAAATTAAGGAAAGCAGAGCCAAGGATATGTCCTCAAACTCTAGGGTATGGGTAATGGGAAGATCCCAGGGAACAGTGATTGGTGACAAATGACAAATGTGTGAGGGCTTTTGTACGCGCAGAAGAGAAGCCCATGGACTGTCCAGGGCTGGGAAGGGGCTCTAGAATAAAACCCAGAAAACTCTGAGGTCTCTAATAATTGAAGTTATTCAGTAGATGGACTGGAGTATTTTAAAGGTCATGAGTTTCTTACAGAGGACAGATGGTATTACCATGGGGATTTGTGTTACAGATAAGAATTATTTGTAAGTTCTATTATATATCTGTTAATTCTATTATTGTTCACACATAGAAGTTAGACACAGATGTATTCATTACTTCAAAGGATAATTCCAAGTTTAGAGCTTATGCCTAAGATTATACATTGGCAAAAGTTTACTGTATATTTGCATAACTCTTTATAGCATGCAAAATGTTTTTGCAAAAGATAAAACCAATATTTGCATTATCTCTCTTTTCTTTTTTTAAAGATTTATTTACTTATACATATAAGAACTGGGGTACAGGCCAGAATCCAGGGCAGTGAGAGGACTCACCAGAGTCAGAGCGGGGAGCAGAACATGCAGACTGAATGAAACACACTGCTGAGGGGAGCAGCGGGTGCAGCAGGAGAGGTCTGCCACGCCATGTGGGTCCCCTCCCTGGCCGGCAGCAGGGATCGAACTCGTGCTGCAGTAGTTGTGGTTTGCTTCATAGTGCATTGCTTAACCCACTGCGCCACCAGGGAGGCCCTGCATTATCTCTTTTAATCACTCACTTCAGATCACTCTCATCTAGCTTCCACTTCCACCATCCTACTGAGTTGTTTCTAATAAATGACCTCCTATGTTTTACATTCAGTATTTTTTTTTCATCCTTTTCTCACTAAAACTTCTTACACTCCTGCCTTCCATAATGGCACCATTCCAATTATATTCCTCTCTCTCTTTAACCACCCCTTGATCTTCTATTGCATCTCAGGATCTTCTTGCATCTCAAAAAATTGGACCTTGTCTTTGTGCCTGTTTACTTCTCAAGTTACAAACTCTCAATGGAAAATCACATTTAATCCTATGGCCTCAACCAACAACTACTTACTGATGTTTCTTAAAACATCTGCAGCCAAGTGACTGTTCTAACCTTCAAACCAGTTTTTCCTACTGTATATTGAACATCTTTACTTGAATATCCCAGAGGACTTTCAGATCTGGCTTGTCTGTAATGGGATGAATCATCTGGCTTTCTAATTTCCTCCTTGTTCCTCTCACAATGTTTCCAGTGTTGATGTTTCCCAACTTCTAAGCTATTAACCTGAAGACTGATGTAGATCTTGCCCTATTTCCCACTCAGAACCCACTCAGCAACCAAGGAGCATTGTAGCCCAATCACCTCTTGAACATGTTCTCTTTTGCCACCCTGTATCATTGCCATAATGCCAATATTTGCATATTTTAGGGTTTTTTTTCCCTAGAATATTCTTACCAAAGTGACCACTTTTAAAATTGTTTTTTATTGAGGTAATCTTGGTTTACAACACTGTGTAAGATTTAGAAGTATAGGGTCACACCCTACAGGTGTGTGGTTACCACACCACACCCACCACTAAGGCACTCATGGTTTTCTACTGTACCCCTCCCAACTTTGTCCCTCCCACACACCCCCACCAACTTCCTTTCTAGTAGCCTCAATTCTACAGTGAGACTTTTAGGATTTTTTTAATTGTTGTGGTTTTATCTAATAACCCTTTGTCTTGCTTCTCTATATTCCACCCAGTATTTGTCTTTCTCCTTCTGACATATTTCTCTCAGCACAATCCCCTCTAGTTCCATCTGTTTTAACAAATAGGAAGAGTTTATTTTTTTATATAGTGACTAGTGTATATATGCCAAATCTCCTTAATCCACTCATCTGTTTTGGGCACTTAGGTTGTTTCTATAACTTAGCTATTGTAAACAATGCTGTGATGAGCATAAGAGTACATATTATATTCCTTCGAATTAGTTTTTACATTCTTCCTATCGATACTTATTAGTGGAATTGCTGGATCATATGGGTGTAGATTTATTTTTAACATTTTGAGAATTCTCTATATTGCTTGGCATAGAGGCTGGACTAGTTTATTTTCCCACTGTCCGTGTATGAATTCCTTTTTCTTTGCATCCTCACCAGCACATTTTTCTGTTTTTTTTTTTCTTTTTTATATAATGGCCATTTTCACAGGTGTGAGGTGGTAGCTCAATATGGTTTTAATTTGTATTTCCCTGATGATAACTGATGATGAGAATTTTTTCATGTGTATGTCTTCTTTGGAGAAGTGTCTAGCTCTTCTGTCCATTTTTGATTATATTATTTGTTTTCTTTTTGTTGAGTTGTGTGAGTTCTTTGTAGATCTTGGATATCAGCCCCTTGTCAGATGTCTGATGTGCAAATATTTTCTCCCATTCAGTACAATGTCTTTTTGTTTTAGTGACAAATTCTTTCACTTTGCAGAAGATTTTTAGTTTGTCTTTCTTTTTTCATTCATTTTGTGAGATCACATTGGTCTAAGCTTTATAGTTTGATGTAATTCCAATTTTCTGTATTCTCTTGCTATTGGAGATGAACCCACAAAGAATCACTGAAGCCTATCTCATGGAATATTTTGCTTATGTTTGGTTCTATGTATCTTGTAGTTCAGGTCTTACAGCCAACTCATTTATCCATTTTGAGTTAATTTTTGTGTATGGAGTATGATAATTGTCCAGTGTCATTCTTTTGCATGTGGCTGCCCAATTTTCCCAGCACAATTTGTTGAAGAAATTTTCCTTTCCCAATGTATAGCTTAAATTCCCTTGTCATAGGTTGACTGTCTATATAAATGTGAATTTACTACTGTACTCTCAATTCTGTTCCACTGGTCTAGATGTATGTTTTTGTGCCAGCACCATATTGTTTTGACTATTATAGCTTTGTAATATAATTTGAAGTTTGGGAATATGATACCAGCATTCTGCCCTTTTATTTTATTTTATTTTGTCAGGATTTCTTGACAATTTGGGGTCTTTTGTTGTCCCATGTGAAATTTGGTAATGTTTGTTCTATTTATTTGAAGAATACCATTGAAACTTTGATAAGGATTGCATTGACTATCTATATTGCTTTGGATCAGATGGCCATTTTAACGATGTTCATTTTTCCAATCCATTTCCGTTTCTTAGTGCCTTCAATTTCTTTTAACAGTATCTTATAATTTTTCCTTCATCTCATTTGAAAAATTTACTCCTTACCACCAACATCTCCTCCTTCAATATTTAATTATTTCTGATGTTGTTTTAAATGGTACTGTTTTCTTGGTCTTTCTCTTCTAGCTCATCATTTGCATATAGGAATGCAATTCATTTTCGTAAATTGATTTTGTAAACTGTCACTTGCAGTACTGATTTATTGTATCAATTAACTTTATAGTGGTGTCTCTTAGGATTTTCTATATATATTAGCATGTCATATGCAAACCATTACTTGTTGTTTTTTACTGGACAACTATAATAACATTTTTCTACCGTCTTAAAGTTCATCTGTCCAACCTCTACATAGTTGCCTAAGAATAATTTCAAAACATAAACCTTATGTGCCATGCCTTGCCACACTTGTTCACTATAGATTTCAACATTAGCAAACAAGTTTTATGTCATCATGGAGTATATTCGGGCATATTTCTACATTTGTATCATATACCCACTCCTCCTCCCTAAGGAGTAGGAAGTCACATGTACAAGTCACAGTATGCTCTGGATAGAGTATGAATGGATCTACTTTACTTAGTATGCCTCTGTGTACATCTGATACTCTGTCTGGCCCATTTTTCTCATTCTCTCTTCTGACATCTTTCCTATCCTTCTCCAAAGAATTAAGCATCTTTTCCACTTTCTTGTGACACCCTGTGTAAGTCTCTGTATTTGTGCTTTTCTGTATATTAAAAACCCATGTATGTATCTATCTCCTTCAGAGATGTAAGCTCCTTAGTTAAGTACCTTTTACCAATTCCCTTTGTACATCAGCAGCCAATACAGTGCCTGACTTACAGTGGATTAAAAACATCTGTTGAATGAACAGAATTGTGTTCTGCCAAAAAAAAAAAAAAACCTAGCCAAAATCAGTAGGAGAAACATGTAAAAAGTGATTGATTTCCATTGCAGAAAATCTGAGTGTTAATGGAGTTTATGCATCTCTTGTAGACACGTCTAGATCACCTCCAAATCCTACCTTTGCTCTTGCACATTTATACTTCAGAACTCCAACAGGAAACAAATAAATGAGGTTTGTTGAGGTTCCCTGGCATTTATGATCCCTTGAGTTATACTGGATATCTTTGACTGACCTCCCAGATACACAAACGTCAACATCAGAAGCTTTAATAAGAGATATGAAGAGGACTGAAAAAAAGGACAAGTATATAAAATTAAGGGGGAAGGGCCCAACATGAACATATAGTCAATAAAGTTCAGCTCTCTGGTGGAGAAAGGGAGCATCATGCTCCATGCCCTCAGCTACAAGGTGAGTTCAGGAAACCATGTCATGGATCCAGGAAGGTACCAGAAGGCAGATAGTGAAATTTCCACTGGTAGGGTAAGAAATTCAGATAAATGTGGCATATTTTA
The DNA here is from genome assembly GCA_019455555.1 of Galemys pyrenaicus. Taxonomy (NCBI): domain Eukaryota; kingdom Metazoa; phylum Chordata; class Mammalia; order Eulipotyphla; family Talpidae; genus Galemys; species Galemys pyrenaicus. The sequence continues at coordinate 1,326,471 of JAGFMF010011655.1, read as the reverse complement.
CCTGAAAGTGAGAAATTTTAACATTAAATAAAATTGCCAAGCAGGTAACACAAAGCAGGCCTAATGCCTATAGAAGGTGGCAACAAGTTTATGCTAAAACTATCTGATGTGTGCTCACTTCCAGCTTAGCTTGCGTGGACAGTGTCATCAGTCAGAATCAGTGAACAAATCCAGTCCCTGCTCTATTTCTAACTGTGAGATAAAATTATTTTTACATTTTTTAAATGGTGTCAAAAATCGCAAAGAAAATTATACGAGACCATACAGCTGCCAAACCCAAAGCTTTCCTGACTCATATGAGGATCCCTCTGGACAGCTGAGCCTTATATTCCACTCATTTCCAGAGTCATTTCTAGAATTGTAGGCAACCCATGAATGTGGTATTTTGAAAATTAGGCTCCTGTTCCATTACTATGGCCAACTTGCATTTCTCTTGGTTAAAAAGTAGAGTGGATTGTCATGTTTAAGGTGAAAGGCATAGTACAGGAAGCTAGGAGATCTGGTTCCAGTGGCAACATCAGGACAGGTTGCAGGTCATAGGCAGCTTCCTAATATCACTGAGATCTAATTTCCTAGTCTGCAAAATGGGGATAATGCTTACCTTACCTTCAGATGGTGTGAGGATATGGTGAGATAATATATGTGGCACACTTTGCAGAGTTGAAAGGGAGATACAAATAGAGGTATTATTATATTAATAGATGATGATGTCATCAGCCCTTAATTATTGCTACTTTGGGGGAAGATGAAAGACAAATTAATTATTAGTGGAACTTTCTACTTACATTTTAAAATCTCTTTCCTCATTAAATCTTTAATAAAACTAGCAAGTAATCAGGGCTGCTTGAGTTTAAAGCTCTTATCCCTCAATTTAAGAAGCTTGTGTATTTAATTGTATGTGGCACTATGTGCTCAGTACCTCTGGGAGGGGGGAAAGTGAGCCACGATTGGCCAAAATACAAAACTAGAAGAAGAAGAAGAAGAAAGCGCAAACTCTAGGAAAATTTTTAAAAACTTTCTTTTACTACCTCAAAGCTCGTTAAAATTGTTTCCATTCAAAACCTCAATCACAGCAAACCTGCCTGGCAGTGCCATGAACTCCAACACAGTCTGACTTCCTCTCTTCTGTATCAGAGACAATGCTATTTATACTAGACCCCATTCTTGTTCCTTTTCCTTTGGGGAAAAAAAGAGTACATTTCTCAGCATCCTTTGTAGTTGCGTAGGGGAATGTCACTAGTCCTGGCCAATGAACTCAAATGTAAGTGACATAAGTTGCTTCAGGGCCAAAGGATGAAAGAACTGACTGTGATTCCCAAATACTCTTTTTTTCCTGCCTGGGTAGCTGATGGAAATTCCCTATCAGGATAGCAGTATAGTGGAAATTACTTTCATCCTTGAGCTGTTATTTGAAGGGAGCTGCCCCGACAAGATGGAAGCCCCTCCTTTACAAGAAGTAATTTGTTTTTGAAGTCACTGAGATTTCAAGATTTGCTTGCCCATACAGACATAATGATTTGATATTTTCAAATATTGTGAAATGATCATGACAAAAAGTCCAGTTAACAACTATCACTCGTGGTGATTTATTTTCTTGTAATGAAAACTTTTACGATCTACTTCTTTAGCAACTCTTAAATATTTAAACTGTATTGATAACTAACTTTCAAATCTACAATACAGTGTTGATAACTATTGTCACCATTTTGTGCATTATATCTCTAAGTAAAATTCTTTTATAACTGAAAGTTTGTACCTTTTATTAATATCTGCTCTAATCTATCTTTCCAGGTATAATAAAGACATTATCTTAAGGCTCTTAGATAATTCTCCCTCTGCTCATGAATATACACTAAAGTGGTAAGACAGTTCTGTCTATAAAGGAGATATGAGGCAAATTTTCTGACTCAGAAAATTACTCATTTTATAATTACTGATTAATTCCTCCTATGTACCAGGTAATAGATTAGATACTGTGCATCAAATGATAGAATGAGACCCTATTCGTTCTCTCAAATTGCTTATAATCTTGTGGTAGAAACAGACAAGTAGTCAAGCACTTACTCTATAGTGTGGTGTGTATGAACTATAACATGATTGGGGTAGTAGCATAGAAAGGGTAGTTGATCCAGTCCTAGAGTTCAAGAAGACTTCCTGGAGGAGGTGATATTGAGCCTAACCCCGAAGGACTAAAGGGAATCTGTTTATTACAGCTGTTGTGAGAGCAATGTAGGCCAAGGAGGAACACATTCAAAGTCCTGAGTGATAGAGGATGTGTGGCAAGCTTGGGTATGTGGACCACTCAGCAAATTAAAATGGAAAGAAAGGGAAAATGAGCTAGAAAATTCAGCTGGTGAATTTTCAAGGGTAACCTTACATACCATGATGTGTAATTTGAACTCTACTGTAAGCCATATGAAAGTTGTAAATAGTTTAAATCAAATATAAGTGTAAATATCTAAGTGTGGGCAGGAAACATAAACCTAGAAAAATTAAATATGTGAGATTAGTTTCATGATACTGGTATGGGGAGGGAGAGAAAGGATACACATTCTGAAACAAGATCTCAAAAAAGCAAACCAAAGGAAAACTGGTGAATGTGATTGCATCGAAGTTAAAGATTTCTGCTCAATGGAAGACTCTATTGGCAAAGTTAATATGGTGACAAAGTTATCTAAAAGAAGGGTATGTGGGGGATTATATCCAGAATATATAAAGAATCCATGAAATTTAACAAGAAAAATGCAAACTATCCAAATAGGGGTGGATAAAGGATAAAAATGACAGTTCAGAGAAAGAAAATGCTGACTGGGTTAAGCTCCTAAGTAACTGGAGAGTTATAAATTAAAACAACGATAAGTCCCCCTCTTCACAGTCAGTTGAACATGCTTGAGAAAGCTGAATGAAGTTGTAAGAAAGGAAATTTTCAGTCACTGCTAATAAGACTGATTTGGTGCTGCCATTTTACACAACAGCCTGTGAAATTCTCAGTGAAATTAAATATGCTGACAGCTTATGATCCAGAGAATTTATGTAAGGACACAGGAAAACTGATGAGATTGATTGATGATTGCAATACATGGTGGTTTGTGGTAGTGAAAGCTCAGAAATAACCTCGTTGTCTTTCACTAGGAACATGCGCACACCTATGTGGCATTTGCTGCTGATGAAACATGTAGCAGTGAGGAAAAATTGACTAAATAGGCATGTCAATATGAAAGATCACAAAAATAAGCACTGAGTGAAATAAATATGAAACAGAATGAAATTTTTATTACAATTCCATTTGTTTCCATTTAAGAACTCCATTTAAATAAATTTAACAACACTGCATTTCCGAGGATATATAGTTAACGAAATAAAGAAGGAAAATGGAATGGAAGGATGTATGTTAAGTATAATTAAAAACTGCTACCAATAGAGATAGAAGAGAATGAGGGAGATAATAAAGGAGAAAAATGATAATAATAAAATTGAAAAATAACAAGAAGACTGTACCGGCGGGGGTGGGGGGGCAGGGTCCTCCCTGGTGGCAAACAAGGTGTTAACACTGCACTACGAAGCACCCATAGCCACTGCAGCATGAGTTTGATCCCCAACCAGGGAGGTGACTCACATGGCACAGCAGACCTCTCCTGCCCTGCCTGCTGCTCCCCTCAGCAGTGTATTTTGGTAGATCCGCCTCCTCTGCTCCCTGCTCTGTCTCTGGTGAATCTGCTCACCTCCCCCCACATTTCTGGCCTGTACCCCAGTTTTCATATGCATGAATAAATACATCTTTTTTTAAAAAAAAGACTGTACTGGGATGAATTGTGCTTCTTAGAAGTTCATGTCTTTCCTGGAAGCTCAGGGTGTGACTTTATTTGGAAATGGGATTCTGACAAATATAATTAGTTAAGATGAGGCCATACTGAATTATGGTGGGCCCCTAATCCAAAATGACTGAAGCTCTTAGAGCTAAAGAAAGGACATAGAGACAGTCACACAGAAAGAGGAAACAATGTGGAAAACCACACTGAGAATGCCAGACAACAGCCAAGGCAGAGAGTGGAGTGCTGTGTCTACAAGACAAAGATGTGAAGGATTGCTGGCACCACCTGAAGCTAGGAAGGGAAGAAGAATAACCTTTATGTAGAGGTTTCAGAGCCAACAAGATCCTACCTACATCTTGATTTTAGAGTTTTTGCCCCCAGAATTATACGAAAATAAATGTCATCTTTTAAACCACCAAATTTGTAGCACTTTCTTATGACTGCCCTAGTAAAAAACTAATACAAAAACAAGATCCTACCGACCCATGATAATGGCTTATGATAAAGGTGATGTATAGGCACTTGAGTTACTAGACTGAATAGAGGCTACAGTGGAATTCTTATTTATTCTGGAATTGGGGGATATAAACATGCATGTGAGACTCCAACACCGTGAATTGTTTTTGTATTATTATTATTTTATCTATTTTTTACAACATTCTTTGTTTTTGTACAGTGTGTGTTTTGTATTCTCATGTATAGTTCCGTGAAATTCCCACCACTGATTCACCTGTGTATCATCACCATAGTCCCTTGTGTTCTCCCCACCCCTGTTTTGATCCTGCTGCCTCCTCTTCCCCTGTAGATTGTCTCTGGTTTATTGTTGCCCGATGACTTTGATTTTTACTTTATTACAATTACTTTTTTCCCCCTGATCCCTTATTTGGATCCTCTACACTTTCCTGTAAGTGAAATCATCCAGTATTTTTCTTTATCTTTCTGGCTTATTTCACTAAGCATGATTCCCTCCATCTCCATCCGTGTTTCTGCAAATGACATGAGTTTATCTTATTCATTGCTGAGTAATATTCCATTGTGTATATATGCTAGCCCTCTATTTTTGGGCATTTGGGTTGTTTCCACAGCTTACCTATTGTAAATAGTGCTGCAATAAACATAGGAGTATAGGTATCCTTTTGAATTAGCAACACTGAATTCTAAGATCTGTGCAGAATTGATCTTTGCCAAACCTGTGGGGAATGCATGTTACCTGCACAGCTGTGTAGGAGAAATTATCATAGAACAGTGCTCCTTCTTCTGTATTAAGAAACAAAACCACAAATTACTTAATTGGGGTATGATAGAAAAAAAATGATTACACAAGTTTGTGTCAGTCACTTCTGCAAAAGGCTCTTAGGTGCCTATTAATAAAGTTCATTTCTGAGATTGGCTATTTTAAATCCTGACGAACAAAAACACTGGAGCTGGTCCCAAACTACAGTTAACTGTTGGCACTTGAGGAAAAGTCAGTGAGCATCTCAGATTAAATTCTAAATGTTATTTGTTCCTATAGAGTACACACAAATTGTCTCCAAATGTATGATCTGAGCAGCTCCTTCAAAGTCAGTATTATTTTGATTTAGGAAGAAAAGGGTCTGCTTCGTGACTGGGTACTTGTCCCTGTTAATACTCACAGCCGCTCTCTCTCCCCTACTTACAACTGCTCCAGACTTTGGCATTCAGGGCTTAGCCTCAAGACACGTTCTCCACAATAGTGAGTCTCAATTTATTTATGTATTTCCCAGGTATAATTATTAAGGTATAATCGAAAAATGAAATCATACAATATTTAAATATACAACGTGATGACTTGATATATTATAAAAGGACTTCCTCCACTGAGTTAATTAATACATCCACCACCTCACTTATTTACTCACTTATTTGGTTAGAACATTTAAGTTCTACCCTCCTACCAAAGTTCAGTTACACAGTACAGTGTAATCAACTACAGCCACCATGTTATATATTGAATCTTCCCATCTTATTCATTTTAAAACTGAAAGTTGTATCCTTTAAACAACTTCTCTCCACTTCCCCTACCTGGTGGTTCTCAATTCAGATGTTCAGAAAGGTCATGGGGTGACTGTTCAATTCTGGATTCCTTACAATCACATCCCACCATCTTCAATACCCTTCCTGCCCCAAGAGAGTCTCTCTCACACAGGAAGTAAATTAGGGCCAGAGAAAAATCTTCATTTTATTAAAGAAACAAGAATGTATGATTTTAATGTAAGTTCCCTGTTAACACTTGGAGAAAGAGTTTGCTAGATTGTCTCACTTTAATGCGACTGGGATTCATGTGCATTCTTGCTGGTGTACATGTTCAGAGCCTCTGGAGATTCAGGGTGGGACTGGACTTTCAGCATTTCTAACAGGTTCCCAGGCGATGCAGGCACAGCTGTCCACCAACAAGCACAGAACACTTGAGGTGGGAACTGTGACAAGCCGGTACCTTGGCTTGTGACAAGGCAGCACTCTAGATCAGTTCATCCAGAATCTCTGGAAGTTGCCACCAGCATCTGTATTTTCCTAAAGTTCCAGATGACTCCAGAACATGGTTAGGTAATGGACCACAATGCCAGCATCACTTTCAGGTGGGAAGTGTAGCTTCTAACTCACAGACTTTCTCCAGGCAAAGATTAACCGCAAGAGATGACTGGTTTCGAAGGAGTGAAATTAAAAATAACAATAATAAAATGTTGGTATAACCCAAATCTTTTTAGTTTAACAAAATCATTATTTAGAAATTGTTTTATTGCCACAATGAGCACTGGAATCACTCTGAACTTTATGATTTCCTGCTAACTAAAAACTGATGCTTACAGAAAGACTTTTCTTTGGTTCTGTCATTTGGGAGTCAGTTTATTGTGGTTCTTTTCATCTGGATTTACTCCTGATTTCAGAGTCTTTTACTGGACTGGTTAAACTGCAAGATAGTGGTTCAGAGACAGGGCCTGACAGGGCTCCACACTCCACATGCCCCGTGGGTTGCATTTATTAGAACATAATAGGGGCTGTCACTTACTCAGTACCATTAGCCACCAGTTCCCTTCACTGCCCCACATGAGCACTGATCTGTGGTCAGGAACTGCCTTCCTTTGGCAGCTGTTAATTCTGATTGTTCTTTCCAAACCTGGATTTCAGTTTCCAAATGTCCTTTCTTTGTTTTCTTCTTCCTCATGACCTTTTCCTTTCAACAGATGACTGATTAGTAAAGATGCTATTTATGTAATCAAATTCCGATTTCTATAACCTGCACCTGCTTTTATGGTGCTGTCAAAGAGGTTCCCTCCAGGACTTTGCATCTAGGAGTCAACTTTTCTTTCATTCTCCATCCTTAAAAGGGGATGATAGATGTGGAAAGTACCTCCCACATGTATTATATGAGGGCCTCTAAATGTTGATTGTAACAGTAATACAAGAGAAGTCTTCTTCTAAGATGATCGAGAGTGGCATTTGAATAGTCAAAACATTTTAATAAAATGTGGAATTGTTTTAAAATGCTATCAAGATGTTATATCAAGATGTTACATTTTAACCTAAAACTTTTATAGGCAGAACTGACATTCAGCTTTCATGTGCTGGTATGGCTGTATAATTGAGATCTCACTGTCCTTCCTGATGGGACAGGCATTTGTTCTGACTGGCCAGTGTCAAAACCACACCAGGTATTAAAATGTAGATACAGTCCCTGTATCATCACCAAATTTTGCATAAGATCAAAGTCATTTCTTTGAATGGGTCTCCTGATAGGAATTCTGATTTTTTTTCCTTCCCATAAACCACACCCATGGCATATCCTGAATTTCCAGTTCCAGTTTCTTTGGTGTAGAGTGAGAATTAAAATCATTTAAAATGCAAGATGCAGACTTGTAGAATTTTAAGATCTTCTCCACTCCCACCCCTGCCCCCATAATCTTAGACTATCTCACTCATACCTCATTTTGCAGCAATTTTAAAATTTCACCATAAAGTATATTGATAGAATAATCAATTTAGCTCTCACAGAGTCAACTTTTTTTTTTCATATTCATATTTATATCCTGTGGGTTTACGTAAAATCTAATTAAATTATGCAATCACAAGAATAAGCACAACTGTCATAAAATGTCTTGGGACAACTGCAACTTACCCTGGTCAATATTTAATTAACTGGTGGGAGTAAAAGTCCCCGTTTAGCTCCCATCCCAAGGATTCACTATATAGCAGGGGCATTCACATTAGATACAAATGCATAAAAATGCTGGCATTCCATTATGTTAAACTACAAAGCCAACAATTCAATGTGACTCAACCAGTATGTTGTACAGAGTGATGAAAAGCTGTTCTGTGAGTTAAGTCAGGTCAGCTAAGGCAACTTCTATTATGATATTAAAAGAACAGAGATGTTTGTCAACACTGTGATTTTCCTTTAAGATTTTTGGACTATACTTATTAATAGTGTTTATTCTTCTGCCAAGCATTTCACAAAAGCTTTCCTTGACCCCAAAAGAAATGTTCTCCCCAAAATGCTATTGTTAAATAAGTGTGGGAAATGCCGCATACCATAGCCAACTAGAAGATTCACAGTGCTCATTAGCATATTAAAGGCTCTGAGAAGTCCATAGCAAGGGCTTTGTTTAATTTTGTGTACCTTAGGATTTCATAAATTTATTTGACAAAAGTAAGCCCTTTCATGTGACATCTAATCCTGAGGAGCTAATGTTTAATGAAACAAACACACTTTAGTAAACACTACCCAACCAGCATTAAGGAAAGTATTATTCCAATTTTGCAGTGGATTAAACAAATACTGTCTTAATATCTATTCGAAACAGCACAATTTGTGCAGGTGTCCCAAAGCACTATACAAATTTCCTTCAGTGGTAATGTTCTCCCCTGTATAAATAGAGAAACAAAGGTATAAAAAGCATTAGGTTGCTTGCCAGAATACATACAAGATTGAGACAAACTGGAACCAAAATCCACATGTCTGAACAATGATTTCGAAGCTGTGTTTACAAACAGAACCAAATTGCAAATTGTAGCCACTTGCCTTTTCTTAAGTAAAGTTCTGCCTTGGTGCATGTATTTTCTCTTAGTGAATTTTAATTTAGCACACTTGCAAAATTTGTTAACTTTCAATTTTTTTTCATAGAGTTACCTCTTTGGGGTAGTCAGCTTTGAGTCTCTTGTTAAGTGACTGCTAAAGAAGGTAGAAGGGATCTCTAACCTACTGAGGAGTAGATAACATTTTTTCATGTATTTTCTGTTTTTAATTCTATTCGAAATAAGGACTAAGGCAAAAAGTCTACTCCTCTGGCCAGAAATAGAAGACAAGACTTGGGAGTTCCCCGCCAGACTAGCATGACGGACATATTTATTTCTGGTGATCCCATCAATAATTGAGAGCAAGGACTCTGTAAAACCTCCAGCAAGTGTGGGGATTCAAAAATTGCTGCTGTCTTAGCAAAAAGTCATTTAAAAAAACAAGACATGAATATACGATTCTCTGTGGGTGAGAGTCCAACCTTGAGAGAATGGATGTCAGTCATTTATAAGGTTAAAGAGATTTATGTGTTCTGAAGCTTGTCAGAATAATGGGCGTTCCCCAGCATTTTGGAATCGCGTGCTACGTGACTGGAGAGTAACTTTTAGAGCATACCTGCCCACCCCCTCTGCCAGGGTAGGAGGTGGGAAAGGGTGATGTGTGACTTAAAAATCAGATTTATAGACACCTTTGCCCCTTACATCTAGTGCGAGAATACTCTCCCATCCACAGGGCCTCTCAACTCTGTCACAAACAATATCTGTTATTTCAGAACACTGCAACGCTTTACCTCAAGGCTGCGCGAGAGTTGTCAAATAGAGATGAAAAGCCTTTTGGCAAAAAAAGTGCTCTTAAAATGTTTACCTTCTCATACCTAATGGTTTTAGATCATATCTTATTAGCCTAGGAGACCATTATATAAAGTACAATTAAGATCTCCTTGACATTTTCTAGGAGTTCCAATTCAGCTTTGCTAATGGCTATAACTTCATTGCTTTTTTTTTTTTTTTTTAAATTTAATGCCACACAGTGTTGGATGCAGTTTACAATAACGTGAACTACCCAGGGTGCACTTGCAGTAATTACACAGAATGTCAACAGCCTCTCAAGCTGGGTTCTGTGTTGATTGCTTCTTGTGACATTCACGTTTGGTCAACTTGTTGCAATTACGCCTCCAAGCATAACCCCCAGTCTCCTGCTGCTCCAAGACAGTTCAAAAGTGTCTTCTAAACTTTCTATTTGAGCTCGTCTGTTGAGTCTGCTGTTCTCTGGGTCATAGGAAGAAAGTATAGCAAGGATTAAGTATAGGATAATTGTTCCAGTGACTAGGGTCCCACCCATAATATCATCAGCTTCTGTTCAGGAAACATCTATGGAGAATCTATTCTGTATTCAGCTCTGTTTTAGGCACTAACAACCTAAATAGATCCTCTCCTGCTGTTGCTCTTCTCTGTTGAAGTTGAAGAGTTCAGAAACATCTTTCCACCCACAGCCGAATTTCTTCACAGAAAAGAAGCTGCACAGACTAAGAGTTCTGTCTTTCTCCCTACTCCCCCTTTTCACCTTTCCATTCTTTCCTCTAGGGNCTCGGGCCCCCCCCCCCCCCCCACTGTCCAGGACTCTGCTTATTGGTGTTTTAGTCTGTGGTTCACAGCTTGGTAAATAAATAGTTAAAATTGATGAATTGACCACATTGTACTGAGCTCTGCTATAATCCCTTATAAATGCTAACTCATTTGCTCCTCACAATAAATCTATACAGCCGATAATAATTATCTCCATTTGACAGATGAGGAAACTGAGGCACAAATGAATTTTTTTTTTTTTTTTTAGTTTTCACATGCTTAGTGAGTGGAGAACCTGAAGTTTGAACCTTGATTATTTGCTGTCAAAGAGCCTGATACCGCTCTGCCATTAGGAGGGAAGTCCTGATAAAGGGTCAGTATGGTAAATTAAACAATACAGCCTCCAGAAGATGATTAACACATGTCATAAACCAGGATGACTTAAAATGGAAAGGGTCAGGATAGGAGTAGATCAAAGTATTTTTCCCTTAGTTGGCTCTGTTTCAGGACCTGTGATACCCATTTCTCTTTAAACCCTAAATGTAATCTGTAATGTGGTTTAAGTACAATAATGGGCTTCATGGTGGTGCAAGGGGTTGAGCGCCACAATGTGGAGCTTCCACAGCCACTGTAGTGCGAGTTCCATCCCTGGCCAGGGAGGGTACCCATGTGGTGCAGCGAGACCTCTCCCGCCTCACCAGCTGCTCCCCTCAGCAGTATATTTCAGTTGATCTGCCTGTTCTACCCCCCATTCTGTCTCTGGTGGATCCTCTCACCACCCCCACCTCTGGCCTTACCACCTCTTGTATGCAAAAATTAAAAAAATACAATAATGCTTAGGCCCACCACTATTATACCATTGAGTTGATGCTGTTGGAGAGTTTTATTCACTCAGCTACCAGTCTTGCTCAATTTCTAAGGTCCTGATAACAGTCAGTCATTCACTATTATAAAAGTAAAAACCTGAACAGATAAGATGCATCCTGTCAAACAAATACGTCCAGGCTTCTGGTGAGTGAGGTGGGAAAGTAGGAAAGCTGTACCTCTTACCAAATCTCACTGCACAAGGCTCCTGCAGGTATAGGAGTATTCCATTTTTATGTGTGATGCATTGTTTTGGCAGTAAATTGAAAATACGAAGCCAGGAGAGGGTCCAAACTGCATTACACTCCCAGTAGGCAGAGGAGATGCTGTGCCTTTGGAAATGCCCAGCAGGAGTTTTTCTTGAGACACTCATTCCTTTCAGTCCATTCTGAATCTCGAAAGAAGGGGTGAATAGACAAATAGGTTAATTGCTCAGGTTGACAGGATCTCAGAAAGTGCTAAATTAGACTTTGGGAAGTGTTAAACCAGTGATCAAAGAGATGCCCTGCCTGTCACCCAAGAATCACCATTATTCTCAAGGCCAAAATTGTGGGGTTAGATTTTACAGTATCGATCATATTTTCTACTTGCTTGACTGGTTGAAGAACAAGTTTGGTCCTGTCACTAGATTTTTTTCAGGGTTAAAATGTGAAAGAATTGTAAAGATGGTTTCACTTATAGGAGGAATACAGGGGGACCAAATAAGGGATCAAGGGAAAACATAATAACAAATTAAAAAAAAAACAAAACCAAAGTTAACAGAGCAACTATAAAGCAGGGACATTCTGCAGGGGGTTGGGAGGGAGAGGGATCAAAACTGGGGAGGGAAGAGCACAAGGGACTATGGTGATGGTGCAGGAGTGAATCAGTGGTGGGAATTCTCTGGGGTCTACACCTAACAGGAGAAAGCAAACATTGTACAAAAATGAACAATGATGTAAAATATATACAAATAAATTATATAAAGATTTAAAAAACTGTAAAACCTCTGTGTTTATTTGGTTTCTTCTCATTTTTTTGGAATACCATTTATTATATGCCATTTATGTTCCTTTTAAGCTATTTGAATAGCTTTTTCTCCATTTTGGTCCTGGCTAAAATAAACTCCAACATCTATTTATGATTCTCTTTACCACTGAATTATGTATTTTTTTGCCATGGTCTCAATATTATGCTATAAAATATTAGTTATTAAACTTTTGTTCATTTTTATAATTGTGTTGGCTAAAAATCTTAATAATGTTCTATCAATATATTTGAAAAGGTCATATATGTATAGAGAGAATATGAAATATTTTGGATTTTATTATTTTTTGTTATATATGTATATGGAGAGACTTTTTACTATATTACATTATACTTAGTTATAGGTGGCTTTACAATCTCAGATTTGTGCTGAACACTGTTTAAAAGTCTTAGTGTAACCTCCTAAACTTTCCATAAAGTAATATGATGTGGATATACATATAATATTAAAAGTAATGAAATGTGGGGTCTTAATATGGATAAAATAGAAAAAAGTAATATGCTCCCATAAACCATTCATTCAGATGAGATGAATTAACTGCAATTGCTAAATTATTGTTTTCTGATGGAGTCTGAAAGACAAATAAACAAAATAATGAGAAGAAAATGTGATGTCATAGCATCACTCAGATGTGGGATAATAGCACATGATGAGAAAATGACTATTGAAAGGCATATGCTTTTCAAAAGAAACAGATCGAAGATTATATGCTGTAAGTTACACATCTGTTACATTGTCAAAACTTGACCTATACAATTATGATCTGTGCACTTTACTATATATATTATTTCTCTAAAAATTATACATTGTTCAGGATCCATGAAATAGTGGTTAGAAATATATGGGTGAGCATATTAATGAAATTTTTAAGTTTCATTTTTGAAAATAATATACAGTAAAATTGTGTTAGGCATAGTTGTATGAATCATAACACATGGATAAATTCAAGTCATGACTACTACAATCAGGATTCTTAGCTGATATAGAACATCCCTCAAACAATTTCTTCACAACTTAGTTCTTGGCAATCACTAATCTGGTTGCTGTTTCTTTAATATTGCCTTTCAAAAAAATAGCATAAAATGGAATCATACATTTGGGTCTGGCTAAAATATGTAGCCTTTTGAGTCTTGCGTCTTTGACTCAGCATACTGCCTATGAGATTCATCCTACTTGTTCTTTGTTTTTATAGTTCATATCTTTAGATTGCACTTTAGTTGTTCTATTTTTTCCACATGGTACTCATTATTTTCTCCTTTCCTGCTTTAAGTCCCTACTGTTGCCATCAACCACATGAGTTTTGTCATCAGTGCCCTTAGGGAGTCTTCTCATATTCGCCCTACAGCTGTCTTCATGTCTACCCAGAAGATATTTTTTTTCTTTTTTTTTTTTAAAGATTTATTTATTTATGCATACAAGCACTGGGGTACAGGCCAGAGATATGGGGGGGTGAGAGGATTCACCACAGAAAGCGGGGAGCAGAACAGGCAGATCAACGGAAGTACACTGCTGAGGGGAGCAGCAGGCACAGCAGGAGAGGTCGCTGCACCATGTGGGTCCCCTGCCTGGCTGGCAGCAGGGCTCTAACTCGTGCTGCAGTGGCTGCGGTTTGCTTCATAGTGCGTTGCTTAACCCACTGCGCCACCAGGGAGGCCCCCAGAAGATATTTTTAATGTCTAGGATGCTTACCTCACCACTGCCAGCTAGACTGTGACTGCTGGACCACGACTGTACTTTGTACTCTTAACAGTCCAAGCAAATTACTGGTCAAGAATTCTTATATAGCTGGGCCAAATATCTGAGTGGCAGACATAGTGTAGTTCTCATGATCTCATCTCTCTCTCCACATCAGCCCTATAGCCTACAATCATTTCCTGTTGCTCAGAATGAGTCTCTTCATAGAATTCCCCTCAGTCCTTCACTCAAACCTAGAGATTTCACCTACTTAACATGTCCAGATTTGCCAACTCCTAAATGCACAAGGCATCACTAGTTAGGTATAGATATTGTCTCAGGATTTGTGATGTTTCACATTTATGTTAGGCATTCATGAATATTCTCAATAGACCTGTTTCCTATATTTTTGATAGCTAATATGTATTTAGCACCTATTGTATACCAGGCACTGTCCTAACTCCTTTACCAACATCAGCTCATTTACTGTTTTCAATCCCAAGTGGGAGGTGCTTTGTTTGTTTCCAATTTATAGATGAAGAAACTGATGACCTGAAAGGTGAAATCCTAGGAAAGATCCCACTTGGAAATGGAAAGGACCACGTCTCCAAATCCCACTATCTGCCCTAAAGCCTGCAATTAGAAGTCCTGCTCTCTCTCATGCCACAGAAAGGATGTACATTGTTATGGTTACACGTGAAGTCTAAGGGAATCCTGTAGATTGACTCAGTTTTATTTAGAATATTATTTTTAAGTTGACATCATTGTTTCTAATTTCATTTTTTTCTAGTCTCAGCTTTATTGTTCTTACATTGCTTTTAATGTACACTCTCTTGCCAAACAAAAAAAAATTTTTTTTAGCAAAAAAATTTTTGCTAAAATAAAAAAAAATTTTTTATCAAGTCCATATAGTAAAGTTATATAAAGGTTATAATCTTTCTATATGTTCATTTCTAACCTGCCCATGCTGGTACTAGCAAATGTTCTCAGGGCTGGAATGAAATTGCTCTTTTAAAAATCAAAATTAGAGACAAACCCAGACAAATACTAAAGCATCTGTTCTCTTGAGTTTACTAATAGAAACCTCAGGTCAACCTAAGTACCCACTCTTGACCTCTGTGGGGGAAATTATACCTTGTGGGACTTAGAAGGACGGTTGCCCCTGTTATCCTGAACCAAGGGATGGGAAGTTCCACTGCCCAGGCCCACAAATCTGTCTTGTTTGGCAACCCATGTGTGTTAATCATTCACCTCAAGTATTTCTTAAAGAGTATTTATTCCCAAAATAGAGATGTGGAAGTCAGCTTATGCCACTGAGCAATAATTCCATCTCCTGTAACTTTCCCATAGAAGTAAATCTGATCAATGTCACTGTTGTTGAAATTATACAAGTGAACCAACTATAGAGTGGAATTTCCCCCCTGGCTCTCTCCCTCTTTTTTTCGTGTACTTTGTAACCTGAGGAGAAGTTTCCATGAGGAAGCAGAGTTTATGTTGAGGTTACTGTGTGATGTATGGAAGATCTCAAACACAGAAGCTGCCTTTAGACTTAAAAAAAGAATAAAACTCTGTTGTGTCCACGACTGACCTGTGCAAGTAACTAAATGTTTTCCTTTGCAGAGGCGTTAGCAAAGCTCATTTCCTCACGTGAGAATTTTATGAGATGCCCACTGTTCTCGGCTCTGACGTCCCCATGGTGCTAGAACTACCTAAATATCACTGCCCATGAGGGATTTTCATCCCTTGGCAATGATGTTCATTCATGATTGTGCGGGCAACATCCTTTACTTAGGAAAAGACTTCCTACTTGATATTTGCCTAAATATAAGCTAAATATAAGCATAAAGCAGAATTAAGTTAATTAGCTAATAATCCTGGTTAGTATTTAGATTGTTAGAAACAAACGCAAACAGGCTTTTCTCTATTCTGTTTAGTGTATTTCTTCAAAGCCATGTAACTCTGCATATGTCACTATACCTGAGATTAAAGCTGTTGAAGCCTTTTCAGCCTATTTCTGTATTTGAAATTGCATATTTTTTTAAAATCTTTCCATTTTTATTTTGGAAATCAGTATAATCATGTGGACATTTCTGAACCACACCATTTAATGGAATTGAATCAAAAAGAAAAATATTTTCCCTGCAAGTTTTTGACACTTGACAGATGATATTTACATGTATTTACTTTCTAAGAGACTCACCTGAAATCTAACTTGAGATCTAATTTCGAGGCTCTTTCTTTGGGTACTGGTGCTTAGATTTTGAAGATGTATTACATTCCATTTAATCTTCATCTCTGGAGCCAACTTGGTTTCAAACAAAGGAGAAATTTTGACCATCAGCATAGTCTACTTCTATAGAAATCAGGACCAACTCCTGGTTTCCCACATCCTTTAAGACTTACCTTCTTATTTAGAAGGTGAAATTGCTCAGAGGGGAATGGGAGAACCATGAGGGGGATATTGGATATCTCTTTTATCTTGAATAGGCATCATGCTCTGGGTCTAGTCCCTGACCCAGGAAAATAAAGGGTAGCTGAATGAATAGGTAAAAGTTAAAACCATCTAGAGAGAAGTAATCGTTGATTTATTTAGTTAGCTTTTGCCTGTTGGCATTTTAATCTAAGATAATTGGTTGTGTTGTAAAATCGTGGTTGTTCTTCCCACTGGGAGCTAATAATTCTGTAGCAATACTAGAAAAAGTGTTAATGGGTGTTCCAATGTGCCTGGCTCAATGATCCATGCTTTATATATAATTACTCATCACATCCGTACAAGCCCCCTACAAAGCTAAAGTAAGTTGTGCTATTATTCTCATTTATAGATGAGGAGTTTGAGTCACAGAGAGGTGCATATGTTTTGAGTGCTTATTAAATTTGGTCGATGGGGAAAGTGGAACAAAATGAAAACAGAATTAATATTTATTGAGTTCCTAGTATATACTGAGCATACTGAAATCACTGTTTAATTTAAAATGACTCTCCAGACAAAAGAATTTTAACCCTCTGTTAGGCAGAAGACTTATGTTCTAAGAAGTGAAATTATATCCTGAATATACTTAACTAGAAAAGGATGGTAGCACAAGATGAACCCAGGACTCCTCAGAATCTGCCTATTCAAGATAAGTGGGGGCTTGAAGCCCAAAATCAAAGTGTCAGTAGGACAAGTTCTCTCTGGGAGCTGGAGGACATGAGCTCTCTGGGTTCTCTCCTTGGTTTGCTGCTGGCCACCCCTTCTCCCTGTGTCTCTTCCTATTGCATGTCTATGTACCTGTGTGTGTCCAGCTTTGTCCTTTTTATAAAGACATCAGTCCTACTGAATTAGAGTCCACCCTAATACCCTCGTTTTTACTTGATTACCTCTGTACAAACCCTATTTCTAAATAAGGTCACACTCTGAGGTACTGGGAGGTAGGACACCTTATCCCTTTTTGGGAAGAAGAGACAGAATTCAACCCACACTAGAATTTAACCTCAGACTTTTCAGAAAATGAGATACAGTGGGCCCTTGTAATAGCGTCTAAGACCCTGAATACAATTTAGTTGGCATTTAATCCTGACTTCAGGCGTGGTTGAAAACAAACCATTGGCTAAGGAATGAAAACAAAAGAAACAGAGGGACTCACTGTAGAGAGTGTGAGTTGTTCCCTGCATCTGTCTCCTAGCTGTGAGGTGCACTGCCTCTCCCATATGCTTGAGACCCCAGGAAGGAGAACATCTTGCTTGGGTCTCCTGTGTGATTCTGGTGCCAAAGGCATAGTAGCCTGCACCTTTCCACACGCTAGAGCAGCTGGGGAAGGGGAGGGCTTTCCAAGGAATGGAGGTCCTCTGCCTGTCTGCTGCTCAAGCAGGAACACCTGACCTGATCTCTCTCCCGTCCTTCCTTCGGATCTGGCACTAAAACAACTGGTTTCCACAGCGCCTGTGCTTATCTTCCACCCTGATAACCTGCATTCCCTCTTTTCTTACCACATTTGCCTTCACATTTTGCCTAGTTGGCCTGTGAGATAAATGTAATTTTGAAATTCATCTTGACTGACATGGGACATGAGGCATAATCCTGGAGACACTTTTAGTACAAAGATATTCAGGTGCAGATTTATCTGGAAATATTCTCAATGTTCAAGGACAAGTGTGCTCTGTAATAAGATTCTGACAGCTCACAAGGTAAAAGATAAGAAAGATCTCAAGGCCAAATTGGTGGTAAATGGTGCAGTATTGCTATCTCTGTTGATAACACGCTTACTGTTTCTTATGGGATGTGTGCTATGGTGATGGGGTGAGGAACAGAGTAAGCTGGAAAATGCTAAAATGGATAATTTATTTTCTTGTATATACATGCATGCCCGTGTGTGTGTGTGTGTGTGTGTGTGTGTGTGTGTGAGCGTAAGAGAAAGAGAGGGAGAGAGACCTATTGGAACTATTGGTGAGTATTCATTGCCTGTTTGTACAATGCACAAAGGCATAATTAAGTCAACAGAATCTCCTGAGAGTCAACAACCTAGGAGGATCTTCATTTATTTTTACTCCAGGACTCAAGGAGCCATAGTTATTAAAGGCAGAAGATTTCCTAGTGCTGGGGAGATAGTCACAGATTCCTAAATTCCCCAAAGTCTGGCCAGGGTGTCTAATATAAAGACCCATCTCCTCATGGTGATGGAGAAGAATCATCTTATCTTTTATGTGAGATCCACTATTGACTCTGATTGGAGAAGCTTGACCCTTGTTTGTCCCCAGATGAAAATCCATGTCCGGTCACAGCCTGTTATCCTGAACATTCACACAACAGGGGAACCCTAACAATTACGGGGGTGTGGATATTTCACAACCTCCACTGTGCTTTCCATCCATCCTTGAGTCGTAGCCGATATGGATTATACTCATTTTAAGTTTTTGACTTTTGCATCTTGGGACAGAAAACCTGCTCAATGTTTCAGGAAGGCTAAAAATACATTGGTGAAGAACACCTCTGAAGGTGTTAGTATCTCATCACACTCCTTCTCTAATCGCCAGTTCATCTCAGCTCTCAGTGATTACCAGATGCCATGGCCCAGCAAACTCCTGCTTCCCAAGACCCCGTCCCTACTCTTCTCTCTGCAGCTCTTTCCATTTTTGAAGTAATTCCTTTTCAAATGTATCTTCTCAGAATTGCATTAGTGTGCAGAGGCTGGTTTTACTTTTTTCAGTTGTTCATTTTAATGAGATTACTTAACATAAGGATTTCTTTTTTGAATACAATGAAAATCAATATATATTGTCCTCCTTGGAAATTAATCCCTAAAAATGCATAGAAATTATGGGGAAGCTTTCTAATAATTAATCTTCTTAAATTTTAAAATGCCTGAAAGTATTTAAAAGTATACTGTAGTATGAATTGATTCAGAAAGATTATTTTTATCCACATAGTAAAAATATTTTGCTCTATTTACCCAATTCTCCAGACATTAATAGTTTCTCTATCTAATCTAACTTACTGCAGACACTGATAAGGCATGAGGGTATGAGAAAGGCATGAGGGTATGAGGTATAGAAAAAATTATAGCAATGAAAAATAGTGACATATAACTGGTAATATGCTAAATTGTGTTTCATGGGTTTTTTTTATGATGTGTTTCTGTGTCTATAATAGCTTTATCTATCTTGTCTCTTTATACACATTCTGTGCAGGCTAAGGATTGTGATGTATTGTGCATTAAGAAAACTGGCCCATTGTTGGTACAAAAAAGATGCACATGCATTTTCTCATGTATATTTCATCTATCTAATAGAAAAGAACCTGGCTTAAAGGGGATGATATTATTTACAAAGAAACCATATATTAGATTTCCCTAAGGGGTATTTTTTATAACAAGTACCACTTCATATCTGGGCACACAGCCCTGGAGATGCATAAAGAGAGAGTCAGTCTTGCCATAGGTTATGATGAACTGTAAATATTGAACTAACACAAATTTCCAAGTAGTAGTAGTTCAATAATATACAAAATGTAGGGAAAGCCTCACTAACTGCCCAGAAGGAAAAATGTAAATGGAGCTCGGAGAATGAATATATTCTTTTGTATGTCTTTTCAATCAGAAACTTTTCTTAAAGGGGAGCCTGGATAATACAGAGTATTTACACAGTAAAGACCAGGGCTTCTTTTCAGGGCTTTGCCAAGTATTTACATGTGTTTCTGATGACCTTTAACTTTCATGTACAATCATCCCAGGTATTTCTAGAAAGATCTTACCCAGTAAATCAGTATTATTTAGTCCTAGTATACTTAGCTTTTTTCTTATTTGTCTTTATTTTTTTATTTACTTATTCTCACCTCCATCATCCCTTGTAACCTCTTATCCATTTCTCCCTCCCCTCCCTCTTAACCTCAGACCCCCTCAAGATGTTGTTTATTGATAGTCATTCTTTCAAAAAAATTTTTGATCCACAGATTTCTTGGTGTTTTGTGTTGTAACAATGCTGTGCTTATTATGGTGATATCCAGTATATCTTGGCATTCAAAAGGTCAACACAAGAATTGGGTTGATTGATATGCCATATGAATTATAATAAGCCATTAATTCCATATTTCAAACACTTGTGGAATCTAACAATCTGAATTAAATTATGTGAAAAGTGAGAAGTAAATCAAAATTTACATCTGTTTATATTGTGGGCACACTCCACGCTAAGGTGACAGCTGAAAGAATAGCAGTAACAGCAAAAGTAGTGATAGGCCCTTAAGACTGCAGAAGAATGTCGTGATACCCATCTTCCTTATCTTCTGTACTTTATTCCTAAACCAGCTTACAGGCTGGCACTGCCTACCATTTGGTGCTGTTTTTACTATTACATAGTAGCAAAGCCTCTACAGAATGTGAAGCCGCAAGAAAGAAATTTGGACCTAGAGGGAGTAAAATCTATCTGTGTTGAGGAACTGTAACCCCACACACACCTGAAATTGTTTTTAGATTAGCTAATTGAAAAAAAAAAAAAAACCCTAAATCTAAACTCTGTTTTTGATCTATTTTGATTTTTGATTTTTAGAAACTGAAAAAGAACTTTTCCTACAGACTGAAGAAATAGGACGAGGGTGGATGCTTGCTGTTGATTGTCATTTAACTTTCTTTTGAACATTTTTTCCACTAGGCCCTAAAATAAGATAATCTTTTCCTGTTATCCTGCAAAGCTGCCATTCTTCCTCCTTCTATTGTTCTTAATAGCCCCAAATATGCTTTGATATTTCAACAATAGCTCTTCACTTTGTCTCTTTGTCCCCATGACCATCCCTTATAACCCTTGACCCTTTCTTCCTCTTAAGGTCAGGAGCATTGATTCACCCTAGTTTTTGTAAGTAATTTGCTTTGTCAAATCATCTGTTCTATAAAAATCCATATTTGTCTTTGTCATTCTGATTTTTTACTACCCATAATTCCCTCACACTTCTTCCATCCATTTTGCTGTAAGTGGCAACATTTCTTCGTTCCTTCTTGCTCAACAGTGTTCCATTGTGCGCCTATACCACATCTTCTTCATCCAGCTCTCAGTGAGCACTTAAGTTGTTCCTGCTATTGTAAATAATGCTGCAATAAACGTGAAAGAGCACAGCATTTTTTGAGTTATGCTTCCATTTTCTTCAAATGCCCAAGAGTGGTATTTCTGAGCCATACACTATTTCCATTTTAAGTTTTTTAAGGTAAATTCAGATCATTTCTGTAATGTAAACACCAGTTTACATTTCCATCAAACATGTAATATAGGGGTGCCCTTTCACTGCATTCTCTTTAGCACACATTTGCGGGAGCCTTTTTAATATGTGTGGTTCTCACAGGTGTGAGCTGCTATCTCATTGTGGTTTTGACATACACCTCCCTTATTAAAAGCAACAATGAACATTTCCCCCATATATCTGTAGGCCTTCTGGATATCCTTTTCGGTGACTTGTCTGTTCAGATTATCTTCCCATTCCTTAATTGGGTTATTTCTTTATTGTTATATTGAATACATTTTTTTTTTTGTATAGCTTAGATAGTAAACCCTTGTTAATTATGTAATGTGTGAATATTTTCTCCTACCTAGTAGAATCCTGTAGCGGCAGGAAGGCGGCACACGGCAGGTTCAGGATGGTTCTTAGCAGATGGGTCAAGGAAAGGGAGTCTTGGAGCCCTCGGTGGCTTTTCATGCTTTTTATTGTCTCTATATCAGAGGTGGCATCAGGTACATGGCAAGCATGGATGCCGGGGGGGGGGGGGGGCGGGGGGCCGGGGGGCTGNGGGGGGGGCGGGAGGCCGGGAGGCTGCAGGCCTCCCTGCCCCTGGCGCATCTCACTTTCTCGGCTGCTTCTTCTCTCTCTTGCTACTGCTGCTGCTGCTTGTCAGTACTGTCGGTCCTGTTGGTCCTGGCATCCTCATGACGCTGCCCATTTAAGCCCATGTCCAACTCAGGCGCGCCCACTTGCGCATGCCCACCCTGGAATGCTCACAGCACCACAGGTGTCCATCATCACAGTGGTGGGAGGGTGGAAAGACCTGATTTCTCTAACCCTACAAATCCCCACAATTAAGATATTCTTCCTACTTAGGTTTTTCCAAAAACACCATGAGTAAGTCAATTCATTTTTCTTTGTCCTCTTTACATGTTCACCTCCACTGTCTATTCAAGCTTGTTGACGCTACTCATGTCTTATATTTTTCCATTTTTGAGACCTTCTATTGAATTTTTAAAATTAGGTTATAGTCTTTTAGATCCATTTGTTCTACTTGTAACAATTTTCATTTTGTAGTTGTCTTTTTAGAGTTCCTATCTTTCATCATCCTTTTTTTATTTCAACTAGGCAAGCATAGTTATAATTGTTACCTTAAACTTCTCATCAGCTGCATTCCACAGTTCCACATTGAGGTTTCTGTTGGGGTTTTTGTTTTTGTTTTAGGGTTATTTGTGATCTGCTCTATCTCTTCATTTTTTGTTTTTATAGGTTTCATTTTTTTGTCTTAGTAATTGGCTTTATAACCCATCTACAAGAAGCTAGTGATAATCCTAGGTTCTTTTGATCATATATTTAGGTATCTACTATTTCATTAGACCAATACCTTTTCGTTTAGATGGCTCAGTTACTAGTGCCTATAGGGGGCATACAAGAGGAACAGGGCAGTAGTTATAGAAAAGTTGTCTCCAGTGAGTGTAGGGTAAATGGAAAAGTTATCAGGCTTTTCCGCCCTCCCGCCATCGGTGTGATGATGGACACCTGAGGTTCTGCACACATGCCTAAGTGGGCATGTGCAAGTGGGTGCACCTAGGCTGAGACACTGGTGTATAAGGACGGTGTCATGAGGACGCCAGCAGAGAGAAGCAGAAGAGAGCATAAGGAGAGAGAAAGGCAGAAGCAGCAGCCCAGAGAGTGACGATGCGCTGGGAGCTAGGAGGCCTGCCAGCCTCCTGGCCCCCCAGCATGCCTGCCTGCTGTGTACCAGGTCGCCTCTGAGATAATGATATAATAAAAGCATAAAAGTCACTGAGGGCTCCAAGACTCCTCCTTTACCTGTCTGCTGGAATCATCGAGAACCTGCTCCATGCCTTGCTGGCACTACAGTGAGTATCAAGGGTCCAGTCTCCTTACTGTGTTGTATGGAAGGATTCCTCAGTGGTCCCCTGGCCACCTCAGCGGAAACATCTTGAACAGTCTCATGCCAACCTTAGTTTCTAGGCTGTGGTTGAGCAACAGCTATAGATGGCGACTACAGGTGAAACAAGGCCACGGCTGGGAATTGTTCACATTGGTTTTCCATTACAGAGACTTACCCTCGGCCATTTACTGCTATTATTAAGATCCAGATGCTTTACTCTCTGGTTGATGAGAGCATTTAGCTGGCTGGCTATAGCCTCGGGTTGGGGTAAGGCAAGAAAGTATTTCACATGTCACTGTCTTAGGCTGTCTCATCTATGAGGAGACACAGGTGACCTACTCTAACTCTCCCCGCCAGTTTGAGCTCCAAATGTTCTAATATTTGGGGAGTTAATATTTTGGGATGCTCAAGTCACCACTCTCAACCCTCCCTAACTGATAGGCCTTAGTATTGCATGTCTGTCCTGTACATTCACCTATGCACCCTTTTCTCCAGAGTCGACCTCCATGTGGGCATGTGCCCTTGAGACACTCTGCATGGCGTCTCAAGCCTTGTGCTGCCCTTGTATCACTACAGACAGTTTAATTAGAAGTTTCTTTATCTCTTTCTATAGTGCTGTTGGCTCTTGCTGTCGCTCTTGAGGAATGTCACAGTCATCCATTTATCTCTCAGGAGTAATTACTGTTGCTTAGGTGTTATTTGGTTGTGAATATGTGGAATAGATAAGCCCACCATCTTCACTCTGCCAGTGTCATCACTAGACCAGCTTTTGAAGCTCTGTTTTTGAAACACTCCATGTAAATGTCCATGAAGACCATGGAGGTTGCAAGAAACACCACCAGTGAACTCCAGAGTCCATGCCCAGCATTTACTGTCCTCTAGCAGTTCCTTGATGATGAGATCTTGCCCCCCATGAAGCTATATGATTTCTACAACAAACTGTTTTCACGTCTAGACTTACACTCACTAAAAGGGAATCAGAAACATGAGTGCTAAACTTGTACTGAAAAGAAAACGGCACTTTAAAAATCATCCTACAAGTAAGGAAAAATTGGATCACAGAATCAGATATGCAAGGAATATGAATAAAATTGTGCTGTTTATTTTAATGCTTCTGAGGTTTATTTTAAATTAATTTCTGCCAAAATGCATGTAAAATTTACTTCAGGTGGCTCTCTTAGTTTAAGAGCCACAGTAGACCATAAAAAAGTAAGAAATCAAAAAATAAATGCTTGTGGTTCTTTTTTGGGGGGGATGAATAGTAGAGGAGATGCACCTGCTCACTGCACACATCATTAATTAGGAATTCATTAAAATACTGTGTTGACTTTGAGGTCTCATAAATGAGATGTCACTGACAAGAGAGTGTAGTCAGTTCATAAAAATAAAATCCAGTGAATAAAAACTGACTTTTATAGCTACCATCTATAATGGAAGTCTAAAGAAGAATGATGGATATAAATTATTTTGCTGTTACTCTTTTCACTAAAATAAATTCAGGAGGATAATTAAATCAGTGCAATTTAGAAAGCAATGCAAGGAAAAGTGGTTAAACTGTAGAAAGAATGTTTTAAGAATTGTGAAACTTGGAGCTGTTGGGAAGGAACCTTATTTTTTGGAGACTATTAAAGAAATAGTTAAACAGCTGACTTTGTGGATGGTTTTCATGTATATACCACAAGAAATTGGGAAGTTGGGATGTTCTCACCCAACTTCTGTCATCAACCAGCTGACTGACCTTAGATGAGGGTCTTCCTGGAATAAACAGGTTGTTTAGATGAAATATTTCAAAGGCTTTCTGATAGTCTATAGGAGGCAAAAAAAAAAAAAAAAACACAACACCTCGCCTCAAATGATTTAAAGGAGAGGATGAACAAGATGACCTTTTAAGTTCTTTTTAATACCAAATGACAAGCAGGGTTAAGCAGAGGTAAAATTTATAACAAAACACTGTAGGAAATATAAACATATGCAAATGTCCAGCTGGCCCTAGTAACACTCATTAGTTAGTTAAATATAAAGCAAAATTATGCTTTAATATTGCTTATTTATTTGAATAAGTCCACCCATGGAAGATACATCACTACAGAAGGTTAAAATGACCTGATTTGCATGCAGAATTTAATACATGGTCTAGGGAAAATTCAACCCCAGTCAATTTCAGCAGATTTAGATGTTGACATTATCATTTGAGTGGGTATGCTGTGAAAGCAAATTTAAAATCAAGAGGGTTTGCCAAAAGAATTAGAGGATAACTGCACATGCTTTGGATTTAAGTTAAAACAACATGAAGTTTGAAAAAAAAAATTTACTGTAATGTTGCTTCTTTTTCTAAAGAATTATGCACTTGGACCAAATGCTACCATCACTCATTCATTCACATGTTAACTCAACAAGTACATTGAACCTTATTGTGTAGCTTTTTTGTAGCACTGGAGATTCAGAAAAACCATACAAAAATCTCTACTTTGTTAATTTATTGTTATTGAAGTTACACTGCAGTCTTACATATAAGTTTCAGTTGTGCATCACTAAAAGTCAACATGTGTATATACTACATTAAGTTGGATGCTAAACAAAATGCTTATTTTAGACTTGTAGTTTAATTGGGGGCTTAAATATTTATAATAGAAGACAGCTAATAAATAGGTAAATTAATAATATTTTAGGATCTCTTGGATTCAATGAAAGAAATGTACAGTGATTTCATAGAGAGTAAGTGAATGGGGACGAGAGAGGCAATTGGATTCTAAAAGATAGAGTGTTGATGGATGGCCTGAACTGTAAATCGGGAAGTCGGATGTTCAATCAATTTCTGCCATCAACCAGCTGACTGACCTTAGATAAGGGTCGTCTGTGGAATAAACAGGTTGTTTAGATGAAATATTTCAGAGGCTTTCTGATAGCCTGAAGAAGGCAAAAAAAAAAGAAAAACATCTCCCTCAAAGTTGCCTCACTATTCTTTCAGCCCCTCCCCCCAACTCAATTCCTGAAGCTTTTGAATGTATTATGTTACATGGCAAAAGGGAATTTGCAGATGTGATCAAAGTTAAGGACCTTGGGATGGGAAGATTATTTTAGATTACCTGGGTGAGCCCAATCTAATCCCACAAGTCCTTAAAAGTAGAGAATTTTTTGTTCTGGCTACAGGAAAGGAAGACAAAAGAAAAATGCAACCAAACAGGAAGTTAGAGATTCGAAGCATGAGTAACTCTCCCAACTCTTGCTGGAAGGGATCTACATAGAAAACATGAAGAGGAATTTGTACAGCCTGAAGGAATGAAGACCAGCCCCCTCCCTCCCTACTGTCAGGAAGGAAATGGGGGCCTCAGTCCGACAACCTAAAGGAACTGAATTTAACCCACAACTTGAATTAGCTTGGAAGCAGATTTATCCCCAACTCTTCCTGAAGCCCTGCTGACCTCTTGAAATGGAACCCAGACTTATGAGATTCTAAGATGTGCGATATTAAGTAGATATTGATTTTAACTGTAAACTTTGTTGAATGTGTTATGCCCTTGTGACTAAGGGGAAGAACTCACTCAGCACATGCTACCTCCCTGAGGGCCATTATACTGATGTCTGATCTTCTGAATTCCCTAGACAAATGGCCCAAAGAACTTCCAGCATCCACATGGGTCTTGCTCACGTGTTTGTGTCAGTAAAGATTGAGTATGACTGGACAGGTTTGGTGAAGGATGGCTGAGGGGCAAACGTTAGTATTGTTGCCAAAGTAAGGGGATTAGGCTATCGAACCATGGATGAGGAAAGAGAGAGAGGGGCCATGGCTGAATGCTGGCTCTTTCTCCTCACCATCACATTCTAGCCAGGAACCCAGTAAATTCTAGTATTCAAATGTATAACCTAGATGTCTAGGATATTATAAAATTATATCTATCAAAGTAGGAGGATAAAACATAACTTTTAATAAAGTTTTCTTGATTACCATTGTTTTGTATGTAATACTATATGAATTTCCAAAATACAGCTTCACACCTTGACATGTGTGCATGCTTCATCTGGTGCCATTCCCACTATCCAATTGATGAGCCCTCCTCTCCTTCCTCCCTTTCTGTCAAGCATCACATTTCTTTTTCTACAGAATCAAATCATCTTTGTTGTGATTGGTTAGTTGTTTGCTTTGGTTATTCATAATTCACATGAGAGAAGCCATCTGGTAATTGTCTTCCATTTTGTGACATTTCACTTAGCATGGATGAAATTTATTTTGTGTAACCATTTGTTAGTTTGATTTGTAACTTTTTAATATTTAGACATAAGATATGCAGTCTCCATTTGCACCATCAACCTAATCCCTGTAAATGTCAGGGATGTTTTCCCCCTACACAGCATGTCTTCAGGTTGATTCTACCATCTGCCTGGAAGGCCCTGCCCACCATTTACCTGACTCATGCTCACACAGAGTTCAGGACACAAGCAGTTACTCCTCCAGGAAACCCCCAGTGATTCTCTGAGCTTCTTCCCCATCAACATGCCCAAATGTGAAATTATTAATTAATTAGGTCTCTCCTACACTGTGGGATCGTGACTAGAGGCGACATTTTATTCATTTGGTTGTCTGTCTACTATGGTGTCTGGCATGTGGTATGGGTTTAATTTAAGTTTATTGAACTGAAAACTGAAAGCAAATGGCTCATTAAGCTCATTCAGTAAGCATTTATTAAGGAATAAAATAGCACAAAGGGGAAGTTGGAAGGGCAGATGTGGCAAATCTCTTGTTCTAGGTCATATAAGAGTAAAAGTTGACATTTCTCAAACACTAGGCATTTGTCAGAATAATTAAGTATTTTAGATGAATTACATTTCATTCTTGAATTTCTACATGGTAGGAACTATTCATTATCTTTATTTTGTAAGTGAAGAAACTAAGGCACAGAGAGGTCAAGTGACTTGCCTAAAGACCTATAGCCAATAGGTCTAAGAGCCTGAGATTCTCTAATGCCTTGGTTTTGACAGTTGGGAGCTATTGCTTCCTGATGCCTCCCACACATAAAGAGGGAGCTAAACCCAGTGTTTTTGAAAAAAGAAAATACCAATGGTAATCCTCAAGGGTATGTGTAAGTGTTAGCAGAAAGTTAATTGCAGGCACTTTCAGAATAAATATAGGAACATCTGAAATATATAAATAACAATAAGATTGCAAAATAAGAGGAACAATTTGGATTAAAATAAGAAAAACTATAATGTGCTCTGCTGAGAGTGAGTTGGTTGTGTCCCAAAGGAAGCTGGGAGGTCTTGTCTAGAGTTTCTGGAAGCTTCTTAACACAGGATGTAAGAAGGGAATGTATGGGGGCTGACTTGGTCTTCAAATCTACAATGTAATACAAACACAAGTTTCACATTTAAATGTTTTAAGAATAAATTGTCTTTTACAACAGGTTTTCATTTAAAAGAGGAGTTGCCATGTCTTCTCAAGTGTTATTTAAGGCCATTTTACATAGCAACTAATTGGATTAAATTATTAATTTTTTTAAGTTGAATTCAGAAAAGCAACTATTTGTCATTTGGAGAAACTATATTCATGCCAAATAAGCAGTAATATTTATAGTGGGCAAAAAAATTCACCCATAAACTCTCATATAATAAATTTCCCTATTTTGTTATAAATGAACTTAATATGTATTTTCATTCCCTGCTTGGATAAATGATTAAAAATTTGATCTCAGTGAACTTGTGACCCTTACCTTCACCTACTATCTACTTCCCCAGGATGATGTCTCAACTGAGGGCGCTTACAGGGTGCGATTGGGACTAGGGCTAGAGGAAGGGGGTCTGTCCTGGCAGTCATGAGACACCCATGTCTCAGTCTGCCTCCAGTCATCATCAGTCATCAGGCTGCAGGTCATCGCTGCATGCTCCTCATTCACAACTGAGAACTTCTCTCTCCTACACCTGGGTCAAGTGTGGACACTGGAAGATCATTTATTTCATTGTTTCTGTGCTGACTAAGAGAATAGAGGATTCCAAGAAACCATTTGGAGCATGTCTGCTCAACAGTTTTTCTGCTTCCCCGTCATGGAAACTAGAGTTGCTAGAAACTCTTGCCTACCCCAACAACTGGCAATTCAAATCCCCTCTGCTCTTGGACCTTTCTACTGTATTCCAGGTTTCTATGGCACCCTCTTGCTCTAGGCTATTGACTAAGGAAAAGCAGGTCACAGGCCCCTCTTCCCAGGAATGAACAAAGTCTAAGCTCTCTGCCTTTTGAACTTGTTCCCCAACCCCAATAATCTCTCTCTAACCTGGGGCAAGAAGTCTTGCTCTTAGATCATTATGCATTGTTCCAAATCTTCTGTCTCATTCCAGGATCTTGGTTTATGAAATGCCAAAACCAGGAATAGGGTTTTTTTGACTTTGCAATTTCGTGTCTCTCTTGACACTGTAGACAAGAGATTTCCAACTGGTCTGAGATAAAGAAACAGCCATAGGCATAGAGAGAGGGCAACAATGAGGTAAAAAATCAAAATACCATGCCATAGTGGGGAGGCTAGCAGGAGCATGGGGGTGAAGGAATTCACCAGAGACAGAGTGGAGAACAGAAAAGGCAGATCTATTAAATTTCCCTGCAAAGGAGCAGAGGGCAAGACAGAAGAGGTCTGAAGTCAAAGAAGGATTTGGGGCTCCCTCTTATAATCTGTTTCTGGGGGCCTCTCATGATTGGGGGAGGCAGGTTGTGCCAGTTATTTGCTGATATGTCTGTTCTTGGGTGTTGACCTTTGACACAGAATATATCTTGGCACTGCCCCGCCCCCCCCCCCATTGGTGATCAAAGTGATCACTCTTAAGTCTGGTTCCCATAGCAACCTTATCAATTCCCTTTATCTATTCAAGTTTCCCAAACCTTCCTGCTGGACAGGGAGTGGGGGCTTAGTTTTTAACCTTATTAAATGATACCCAGACATAAGCCTCTGACATAGTTTAGGGGGGAAAAAAAGCACTGTTAAGAGAATTGAGAGTTTGTTCACATGATCATGGGTGGTCACTTCCTTTCCAGGACTTAGTATTTTCATCTGTATAGTGACAAGTAAGGAGAACATTTTCTACATTCTCTTTTGACTCTATAAATATTACTTTTACAGAATTTGGAGGATTTTTCCTTCTACTTTCGGTGGTTTTGAAATTCTGTGATCGCATATTTACGGGAGGGGCACCACTGTTTACACCACTCCCACCTATTTGCTGTATCTAGAAATTAGATCCCTTGAAATCAGGTTCAGAATGGTGGAGGATTATGGGTACCTTGATGGTGAGTGTAGTCTGGGACATGCATGTAAGTGGGTGTGATCATATGCCTCTGAAGTACATACAATGTTGTCAACCAATGTTACCTCAATGAAATTTTTTTAATAATTAAGTCTAATATTTAATTTCCATAACTAAAAAATTCATGGATTTGTCTGATGTAACTTAAAATTTTGCTCCCTAAACTTTGTGACCTAACATGTATATAAGCTTTTCATCATTCTCTTTTAATTTGTTCTAGTTAGTAGAGATATTTCATATTTACTTCCTATGAACTTCTAAGATTTCTTATTATTAGAGCTGAGGAAAAGATTGGCCAGGTCAACGAGTGGTGTGTTTGCAGAAGATGCAGACTATTTTAAATAAAGTTCCCAGTTTTAAAAAGAAACAACTTACAGTAATATTCCGTCAGATATGGTCAAGTGTCTTTTTGAAAACAGTGTATTACAAAATTCAGAGTGAAAGACATCCACCAAGTCATATAATAAAAGAATAATGATTGGCATCTAGACCACCAAGAGAAGTAGAAATGAAGCCATATTGTAAATACCACCCA
Source organism: Galemys pyrenaicus (assembly GCA_019455555.1). Classification (NCBI taxonomy): domain Eukaryota; kingdom Metazoa; phylum Chordata; class Mammalia; order Eulipotyphla; family Talpidae; genus Galemys; species Galemys pyrenaicus. The sequence continues at coordinate 1,295,082 of JAGFMF010011655.1, read as the reverse complement.
ATATTCTAAGTCAGTACAGCAGAAAGTCTATTTATGTTGCTGGCTGCCTCCCTTGCTATTGTTTTGTTCTTCTTAACATAGTTGGTATGTTATATATAGTTTGTGTGCTATAAAACACCAAGGCAGTGTTTTCAATGAAAATTCAAATAGAAGTCTAATTTCAGTTTTGATATCAATTACTGCTTGTGACTTTAAGGAAGTTCTTTGGCTCCTTTTCATTAAAAGTTTAAGAAAGTGATTTTTAAAGGTCTACTAGCCTTAGAATAATTTGATTCTGTAACTTCTTAGCTCTAAAATAGAGACTATAATATTTGTAGTGTCTAGCTCAGAAGGTTGCTATGAGAATTAGCTTTTTACTCAATAGTGTCTGAAATTTTGCATTCAGGTAATTGCTTGTTCATTTCCTATCACCTCAAGGGGCCATTAGCTCCACACAGACAAGAAGATACATACTCTATTTCTTGGCCCTAGCACAGTGCTGACACATGACACTTAGTTCATATGTCTTTTGACATGAGTGAGAAGCTAACGTGGTCTTATAGGGAACTGAAAATAGGTGAGCAGTGTGTGACTGTTTTCTCAGAAAAAAATTAAGGAAGCATGTGGCCATGTTTTCTATCAACAATTAATAAAAACCAAAATCCTTTCCTAGAAGAGAAGGATTATAAATTAATGCTGCTTGGATATGGTCCAGCCACATTAGCATCGAATAGGAACTGCTTAGAAATATAAATTCTCTTTCCCCACCTCAGACCTACTAAAAGAAAATCTGGGAATATCGGGCCAGCAACCTGCATTTAATGGGCTTTCCTGATGATTCTATGTACTCTGAAGTTTGAGAACTGTGGTCTAAAATTCTTTACATATTTTCTGTGTATTAATGTAAATACTCTTTTATTTCTCTCAGAGAGATTAATAAAGTCAGCTTAAAGGTAGGTTTTCTAGTTTCATCTTAGAAAATAATAATTACACCAACGACAATAAAGTTTTTTGGATACTTACTATGCTCTTGGCCATAGTTGTAGCACATAAATCTCAGCCAAGTTTAAGAGGTAACAGAAATTCTTCTTCTCTATATATCTTTCCATGAATAAATAGTAAGACTATATTCAATTTTCTTATGGTAAATAAACTAGTGCTTTAAGCTGAAAACCCTGTGTGCCAGAGCTGGGCTTATTACTACTACATGATACAGATTCAGTGCCAACCTCCTAGTTACAGGTGACTCCTGGTGTTTTGGTTCCCAGCTTTATAATGAGGTGTACATGTGTAGAAGTCCACACATGACTTGACTCCACACTCAGAGAAAGAGTGAAGCAACTTGCCAGGCAATGGCACAGAATGCTTGACATGGAGGCTGGTTTTAACTTGAGAAATATCTTTGTTTCTCATACAAAGTGAATTTGCTTGTGTGGCCTACACAAACTTCAGTCAGTGCTAAACACCGACTATTTTCACTTTGGCAGTGTTGATGCTCATCAGTCGTTTCTGGAATGACTTACACAGTGCTAGCCATTGTGTCTTGAGATTTATTCTCTCTTCATCAACCTAAAAGGAGAACTTAGAAAAATGGAAGAAAGGGTAAATTGATATAATAGAAGCAGGAAGGGGAAAGGAAGAATACATTAGAAGAGAAAGAAAGAAATCAGCTGTTGGTGCTTTATTGTCAGCCTTTCGCTCTTGGTGTAGGACACGTCACCTGGGATACAACGGGAGTTGCTGACACCTGTCTGGTCAGAGTGTCGTGACAAAGAGAGTGAAACAGGAGTGAGTGGCTGCCTTGAAACTGGATGTGGGTCCTGGGGAGGCCTTACCTCCTACACTGGGTTTCCACCCAGTAGGAGGCAGCTAAACAGCATACGGGGCCAGGATGACTGACAGTGCAGAACAAGAGGAAGAAACAGACTAGATAAATGATGCTCAGAGGCAACAGCAGATGGAGACCCTACAGCGAAGTTGCAGTAATGGAGCGGCCTGCGCAGGCGTCCTCTGAGAGGTCCCTGGGGACGAGCCTTTTGAGCACCATCTAGGGTGGTCTCTCTCAGGAGCCCAGCCAGGGCAGTGATGAGTGGGGAACTGCTACTGACTGTCTACACTGAAAAGCATTCTGCTATAAACATAGGGGTGCAGGTATTCTTTTGAATCAGTGTTTTTGTGTCTAGATGGATGGAACTGGAAGGGATTATGCTCAGCGAAGTAAGTCAGAAGGCAAAGGAAAAATACTAGCTGGTTCCTCCCCTAGGAGGAATATAAGGGAACCAAGTAAGGATCAAAGAAAGGAATAAGAACAGTAATAATAATAATAACAACAAGAAAGAAACAAAAACCAAAAATGAAAAGACAAGGCCAAACTGGGGACACTTGGTGGGGAGGGAAGAGGGGAAGGGTGGAGGGCAGACGGGAGCACGGGGGACTGAGGTGATGGTGCACTGGTGAGATGGTGATGGGGAATACATGGGGATTATAATTGATGTCAAATATATGTAAATTTTAAAAATTTATATTAAAAAAAAAAAGAAAAGCATTTTCCTACTCCCTTTACAGACACTGATCAAGTTGAATCTCCTGAAATACCTATGGGGTAGGTACATGATAACTTCTGCTTTACATAGGAGGACACTGAGGTTGGCCTGGCAGGAACTGGTTTGTTTCTGGAGCTGCCCAGAGGGGGCTCAAATGGCCAGTGGAAAGAAGAAGACTTGTGGAAGAGACCTGTGTGGACATTGGCAGAGCGGCTATTACGGAATACAGTGTGGTTATCAGCTTTTATTCTTTTGTCCCGACACACTTGATGATATAATAAACTTTTGGAATCAGGGGAAGCCAAAGACAGCTACAGGTGGTTCCCCCTGGAGGGGGAGTGCTGGTGAGAATGAATAACCCCAGGAGAAATATGAACAAAATGTAGGTGGAGGTAGAGAATCAGGTAAGAAATATAAGGGACTGCAGAAGCTGTTCCTGGGATTCAGCATTTGGAACTTCAGCGTTTTTGGATCTTCAGGGATTCCTGGGTCAGCCTCCACCATGCCCCTTCCAAAGGCTGTTGCAGACCTCTGAAAAACAGGGAGAGGCTTCTAGCAGCCAACCTCAGAGAAGAAAAGTTCAGAGGCTTTGCAGGTAGCCAAGCAACTGAAACTGTTCCTAGCTTTGCTGCTGTTATAACCTAGAAGGAAAAGGTGAGCACCCAGAGCGGGGTGCCTCTGGGCTGAACTTTGTGAGTGTGGCCATTTGTTGGGGGTTTCAGCCGCTGTAGCTGCTGTTTTAAGTGTTGCCTGTGTGGTATTGTGCTGGCACATCCCGGCAGCTCTGGTGAGCATCTCCTGCTGTGGCTTCTGCTGTCTTCTTGAGTTGGATCCTGGCCTGTTATCCGACTCCCACATCCTCCAGGATCTCAGTGGTGGAAAGACTCCATCTTGGGAGTCTTTTTGTTTAGGACTATGAAACACCGGTCACTTCTTCCAGTGAGATAAACAGCCATTTGTGGCCTTACTAACTTTGTTTCTCTGGCTTGTTAAATAAATTCCATTTTTGTTCCCTGAGCCTGAATAGTTTTGCAATTGTGTGTGGGTAAAGAACTTAGACAGTGACCAGTAAACTATTTGGGCAGTGCCCTTGGCCAGTTTTAGTGCCCCTTGCTGCCCTGTATCACTTCCATCGGAAATGGTGGCATTCCAAAGACAATGGCCACACACCTTGGGGCTTCTATGGAGGGACTGTAAGAATGGTACACACACACACCCCACACACAATGTTCTACACATACAGGAAGAAGCACCTAAGTCAGCTTTGGGGGATATATGGATGATGACCTTACCAGCAAAGTCTTCCCACATTACAAAAGCTGAGGACAGGCAGAATTCACCCAACAACTAAGGGGTGGTAAAGTCAGAATGCGGGCAGAGGAAAGTGGTTGACAGTACTCAACAAAATACAGAGGCACAGAGACAAATGAGAGCAAAGTATTCATGAACAGAAACTCCAGAAAAGACCAAGCTTCTGGGTTGACACACACCATGGCTGACTTCTTCCTTTTGGCTCGTATGCCTTCCCACACCTTCAGCTGCTCCTTTCAAAGGCAAAGGCAAAAAGATAAAGATGACTAGACTCTTGACATAGGCAGGAGGGTCAGAAAAAGACAGAAGGAAGCTAGTAGATCAAATGTTGGGTATAAAATTATCTGACATGTTACTTCAAAGGATGGAGGTTTGTCACATGACTTTGTAACAGGGTGGTCCCAGGAAAAGGGGAAGTTCCCAAAATCCTGGTTCCGCCCTAAGTGGGTGGAGCTGAGGATAAGAAGATTTCTGCAGAG
>JAGFMF010011655.1:1236887-1290310 GCA_019455555.1 Galemys pyrenaicus | reverse complement strand
AAAGGCCTTATATGTTTGTCTTGATGCGGCGGATGGCAGAACCCATTCAGAGAGGGCAGGCTTGGGGGTTCTGAGTGCTCCTCTCCCTGCCCTGTAACAACTTCACGGGATACATTTAAATAAGAAGGGTGGGATTAATATTTATTATGGTTCAAGCTAAGGAATTCCTTTGTTAGATACACTCAGGTTTTCCACAGAGAAAATGTAAAGCTGTAGGAGTATGGGGTGACGTTGATTTGGAGCGGCTTTGGGTTCAGAGAACAGAGGTCTTTGCTTTTCTCTAAAAGTTTCACCAAAGCTCCACAAGGCAGAGATGTTTAACTATATCCAAAAGGGCAGGTTTATTATATAAAAAAAGGAAAAGAAAGAAAAGGATGCCTGCATAGACACAAGCAGGCAGAAAGAGCTGCCCCGGAAAGGGACAGGTTTGTTGAAAGAGACGTATACATAGACAAAGATAGGCAGACTTTGGGAGAGCTATCTCTGCTGCTTTGCAAAGGGAGAAGATCGGTGGAAAGAAACAGATGCACGGTCACAGGTGGACAGGAGAGCGGTCTTGGAGGTGGTAGGTTTAGGAGGAGATGCCTGCCTCCACACAGGCAGGCAGTCTAGGGAGGAGCGCTGCCTCTTGTCAGTGCAGAAATTACGAGGAACTACTGTTCTCTCTTTGGGAGGGGCTCATCCATAGTGGAATGCGTATCTATTGTTAAATTAATTACTTCTAGGGTGTGGCTAATTTAAATTGTAAGGACCTGTGATTCTCTACAATGGCCTCCATGTCTGCATGCCCACCTGGTCTAGCCTCAGGATACTTCCTATAGCTTGACACTTGCTATATGATACTTGCTATAGCAGTTGGTGCCTCAGGAGTTTTCATTTATACCTGGTTAATGACTATAGTCACTATTTCTACCCCCACCCCCTAGTTTCTGGTCTTGTGACACCAGTTTCCGGTCCCGGGATGCCACCTTCTTAAATGTTCTACTCTTAGCCTCCATCATGAGGATAGTAGGTGCAGGCTGCCTCTGCTCTCAGGGCAGGGAACTCAGGTGTGAGCAAGGTGCCTGCTGGGAGCGTAGAGCTGTCTGGGGGTTACTGTAAGGGCACTGCCTCAGGAGGGTTAGGAGAGGGACTGGGAGACACCATGTACCTTTGGCAGGTGATGTCACAATGCCGTAATGTTTAACTACATATGCACTTGAATGGCAGTGACTCACCAGAGCAGGAATAATTAATCAATTTGACATAGGCAAGGATATCAAAATGAGGGATGACAATAATGCAAGTAGAAAAATGGGGGAAGAGTCTACACTGTAAAGGAGAGGAAGCCACAAAGGCAAAATGGGGAAAACAGAAACAAATGGAGAAAGAACCTGATGGGGGTGGGGGGGCAAGTTGGAAGTTGCCATAGAAAAGAGGGCAAAGTTCATCAAGCTGTTGGCTGCCAGGGATCCTCTGGCCACCTGTTGTATGGCCGTGGAGCCAGAGGGAAACAGGGAGCTTTGAGCACCTACCTCAGGGGGAGAATGGTTAGGAATAACGGATGTAGAATTGCTTTATCGTTTTCCCCCCTTTTCTTTATTTTCTTCTGGAGATTATTCCCCCATTCAATCTGGGCCACCACAAAGACAGAAAGCTCATCTGTTCCCTATTGCAGCCTAGTGCAAATCAAAAGAACAACAACAAATTTTCAAAGTCTATCAGTGTTGTATAGTTTAATGAGTCTTTTTTACAACAGGGAGACCATGAAAAATGTGGCATTAGTGGAGAAAAGATTTTTGACTGCCTAAGAGCTGACATTTTACTTGTCTTCTCTCCCTAAAATGTCCAGGAAAGTCCTTTTTCCTGAGTCAGCGTCCACAGAACTAGCCACAATCAGGACAACTACTTGGTAAGACACAAGGAAGGCCTTGGAATTCAAAATGATCTCATTATTTCTTCTGTCCACCAACCAGGCTCTCTTCCTATGTTTCTTCCTAGAAAATATCACCATGATCTAGTTGTATAGGCTAGAACTGCAGAAACTGTCACTACCTAACCTCTTAGTCCTCACCCCACTCAATACTCAAATGCCTTCCATCTCACACTAGTCATTCTATACCCATTTTTAAAAAGTGGAAATTGAGGCTCAGAAAGTTTTAAGCTGCGTGACTAAGTATGGCTAAACTAATTAGGGGTATATACAAGACATGCAAACAACTTCCATTTCGCTGAGTAAAAGTAAAAAAAAAAATCCTTTAATGACCAGTAAGGCCCTCCAAGATTTGGCCCTTGGGTAAGCTACTATCTTATCTCCTGCTGCTTTTAACCTCCTGCTCCCTGTTCCAGGAATTCATGATAAAGTTCCTCTTGTCACCTACTGCCTCCCCTTCCTGGAATTATGTACTTGTGGGTCCCCAAGGCTGCTCCCTTAGTGTTTTAACAGGGGGCTGAAGCCAAAGACTATTACATGTGGCGCCCCCTGGAGGCAGGTTCTGGTGAGGATGGATAGCCCCGGGTGAAATACAAACAAAGTATAGGTGAAGGTAGAGACTGTTAAGAAATATAAGGGACTGCTAAAGCAGACTCCTGGGATTCAGCCTTCAGGATTACAGCATTTTTGGATCTTCAGCGATTCTGGGGTCAACCATTTCTGCCCCCACCATGCCAATCTTCTAGAGGCAGTTGTGGGCCTCTGAAGGACGTGGAGTGGCTTCCAGCAGCCAACCTCAGAGAAGAAAAGTGTCCAGGTAGCAGTGCAGCTGAAACTGTTCCCAGCTTTGTGGCTGTTATAGCCTGGAAGGTAAAGGTGAGGACCCGGAGCCAGGCGCCTCCCTGAGCTGCAGGAGCGTGGCCGTTTGTGAGGTTGTTTGGCTGCTGCAGCTGCTGTTTTGAGTGTTGCTTGTCTACTGCTGTGCTGGCACATCTTGGCAGTCTCTACCTTCACCTATACTTTGTTTGTATCTCACCCGGGGCTATCCATCCTCACCAGTGCCCCCCACTTAGAGGGCACCCTGTAACATTGTCTTTGACTTCAGTCCCCTGTTGCAGTGTTACTACATTAACAACACCATTCTGAGTGCCCCCCTTGAAAAGCCCAACTCCAGACCTCCCTGCCTCATGTTCTCTTTCCCAGCTGTATTATTCTCCAGTGCAATCATCACCATCTATTAATAAATCCTGACAGTGAGACCTTGGCAACTTTGATTTCTTGTGTCTTTGGTACCTAAGACATTTATTGTTATGGGGTAGACATATTTTATAAGTATTTGACAAAATGTGAATTCAACTGCAAATGCCTCTTGGATCTGTCTGCTCTACCTCGGTTCAGGTTAGCTTCATTGCTCATCAGGACTATTGCCATGACCCCAAATGATCTGAAATGATTTCCTCACTCCCATCTCTGTTCATTCAAGTCCATTTTTTCACTTTTATTTAAGTTTTACACTGGTGCCAAAGCAATCAGATTTAGTGCAGTCCCTATCAAAATTGCAATAACTTTTTTCTTTTTTATAGAATAGAAGGGACTAGGGGAGAAGAATGAGTAAAATAGGTCAAAGGGGGCATTGGTATGAGGATAGAAAGATTTGGACTTTTGGTGGTGAACTCGTTGTAAGATATGCACATGTTGATTCTCAGTGATACACACTGAAACTTGTATAATATTATAATGCCATGTTACTTCAATAAAAAAATATTTGCTATGAGGGTAGATGTTATATTAAGTGTACTTATTATATAAATAAATAAGGTGGGAGGAAACTTTTGAAGGTGATGTTTATGTTTATGGCATTGACTGTTGTGATAGTTTCATAATATATATTTATCTTCTAAGTCACCAAGCTGTGTACATTAAATATGCACAGCATTCTGTATATCAATGAGACCTCAATATTGAATTATTTTTTAAAAGGACTTCACCAAGGATCCAGAATAATTGTTCTTGAGAAAGGCAATTTCTCAAAATTCTGTAGTAAAATAAGTTTCATTTTTTTCCCCGCAAACTCCTTCCCTCATCTTTTTTCTCTTTGGTTTCACAGAACAGAAATGGGCCACAAACATGAATAGAATGAGAAAACTCTTTCTTTGGATGTGATGAATGGAAATATTACTATGTTTAATGTTGTTCTCCTGGAACATTTCATTTTTTAGAAAAATATTATTAAATAACTAACAAAACATGCCAAAAGGCAAAACATATTAATTTAACTCAGTTCAGTCACCTAATAACTTGTATGCAGTTCAAGCTCTTAATGACGTTACAACTTCACTCTCTGATAGTTTTTGAGCCATCAATTTTAAAACACAATATACTCTTATGCCTTCTTTGGGTTTCAAAAACTACTACTGCATTTTATTGAATATAGTTCTTATTTTTTTGCTATTTTGAATGTATGTAAACAAAATAGTATGCGTATATGTATACATATATGTATATAGTCACTTAAATCTTACATACTGCAAGACAAAAAATAACCTGAACACTTTCCTGGGGAAAGATCAGCCATTATTCAATGAGTCAGCCATTATTCAAGACTATATATATTTGTTTTTTCTTACAATGTTTGCTTTCTTTTCTATGTGTAGTTCCCATAGAATTCCCACCACCAATTCACCTGTGCACAATCACCATTGTCCCTTTTGCTATTCCCGTCCTGGCCTTGATCCCAATTCCTCCCTCTTCCCTGCAGAATGATTTTAGTTGTCTGTTTATTTTTGTTTTGTTTCGTTGTTGTTTTGTTATTTTTTTCCTTTGATCCCCTATCAGCCTCCTATAAGTGAGACAATGTGGTTTTTTTTTTTCCTTTTGACTTATTTCACTGAGCATAATCCCTTCAAGTACCATCCATGTTTCTGTGAATGGCTTTAGTTTATCTTTTTTGATTGCTGAATAATATTCCTATATATATATACACACACCACATTTTCTTGATCCATTCATCCTTTTTTGGGCATTTAGGTTGATTCCAAGTCTTACCTATTATAAATAATGCTGGAGGTGCATATATTCTTTTAAATTAATGTTTTTGATCCTTTGGGTAAATCCCTAAGAGCAGGATTGCTGGGTCATATGATAGCTCCGTTTTTAGCAGACTGAGGACCTTCCATACAGCTTTCCTTAGAGGTTGGACTAATTTGCATTCTCACCAGCAGTGTAGGAGTGTTCTTTTTTCACCACATCTTTGCCAATATTTGTAGTTGCTAGTTTTTTTTAATATGTACCATTCTTACTGGCATCAGGTGGTATCTCATGGTGGTTTTAATTTGCATTTCCCTGACTATGAGGGATGTTGAACATTTTTTCATATGTCTGTTGGTCATTTGCAAGTATGTTCCAGGGACAAATAAGAGGAACCTCAAGGAGCTTATAGCCTCAAGTTGCCCCACCTTGGGTCATGATAAAAGAAGAAATGATTATAAAGTTAAGAAAGGTGGAGTGAGAGATTGATAGGTGGAAACAGACTTAGTAACCACAGATCTTCTGGATTCAATTACAAGGAACACTTAGGGGGGAAAAAACATAGGAGAGACCACTTTTATGTTCCTTACTACAGTGCTTTACACAGCTAATTCAGTCTTTATTGGAGGAGGAGAGAGAAGAGGAAGAGGACAAAGAGGAGGAAGAAGGAGGAAAGCTTACAGATTTGGTGAAGGAACACTAGTTGTGAGGTCCAAATATTGAAAGCAAGTCAACATTTTAAATTGAGTGGATTCAACATTATCCCCATTGTAATGTTTTCAATCATTTGCTTTGTTAAGCGTGGAAAGGGGTGTAGTTACTGCCTACAAGGGAGAACTGAACTGGATACAGTCGTGGGAGAGTGTCATTAAGGTGAACTTCCTTTACCATGCCCATGAGGGAAGAAGGTGAGAATTCTGTCTTCAACTATCTTCTCTATTTCTCTCACTAACACATTGACAGGCCTGCGTCAATTAGCAATTGGAAGTTACATCTTAAAAAGAATGTTTTTTGCTGAGGCTGGATGTATGTGATCTAGGAATTACAAGACCTTACCTTCTTCAGGTAAAGAAGCTAGATGAACATTCTTTTACCATATTAATTTTTACCGTTGCATGACAAGATCCTACAAACATAGTTTAAAGCTACACATTTTGGGTACAGTTTAGCCAGATCCTTGCTTGGGGTATGCCCCGGTTGAAATCAATGTGTTTGTGAGGATTGTGATTTTATCTGAGGGTATTCCAAGTCCACTGGTTATTGGCAGAATTCAGTCTTATGGCTCCAGAGGGGCCCATTCAGACTAGAGACCCATCGCCTGCCCCTTCCCTGCCGTGTGGCCCTTTCCACATCATTGCCGTTTAGTTCGTTAAGGCCAACTGAAGAATATCTCTGATTATTTTTTAAAGATTTATTTCTTTATGCATACAAGATCTGGGTACAGGCTAGATGTGCAGGGGGTGAAAGGATTCACCAGAGACCAAGTGGGGAGCGGAACAGGCCAATACACTGCCAAGCAGTGGGTGAGACAGGAGAGGTTTGCCATGGCGTGTGGGTAAGCTCCCTGGCTGGGGATCGAATTCAGGCTGCAGTGGCTGTGGATAGCTTCATAGTGCTGCGCTTAACCCCTTGAGCCACCAGGGAGGCCCTCTCTGACTTTTAAGGGCTCACCTGGTAAAGTCTGGCTCAAACAGGATAATCAGGACTTTATTACTTCTGGAAAAGTCCTTCCTTCCTTTGAGATCTTGGGGACTCTCTTAGAATCCTATTTACATGTGAGGAAGAGAATTTCCTGTTTTAATATCTTCTATTACTAGTGCTGCTGCTGAGATTCTTGAAGTTCTAAGAAATGCCTTGTACAATTTTCATTTGTGGAAAAAATCATCTTCGCAAAACTAGTACAGAGAGCAGTTGCCTCTTTTTGGCCACTTGGATATACTTCAAATGAAGGAACTTTGTTTTACAAATAGATTTTCTATCACAATTCAACTGTGGGAAGTTGTGTGGGAAAATAAGACTAGTTAGTTAGATCATGAAAGAGACTTCACAAGAAGAGGTCAAGGTACCACTAATTAAGAAAAGATTGTGTGGAATAGCCAGTCACCTGGATTAAATTAAGTCCATTTCCTTGGCTACAAAGGAGCCTGGACTTTGACAACTAGTCTGTTCTAGAATCCCTCTGTGCCTTTTCAGTAACCCACAGAAAATTTGGTATTCAATACTTTGAGTCCATAAATCCATTAAAAGAAATAAGAATGCACATTACTCTCTGGGAGGTCTGTTTGTTCTAATGAGCAAAGAATAAAATAATTATCTCACACAATGCTGCAGGTGTAGAGTGTAAGAGCAACTTCAGTAACTGTATGTGCAACTGATAATAGGTCTCCAGTGAAATAGCAATTTTAAATTTCCCTTTTCTCATAGCTTCTTTTCTTGTCAAACAGTTGGTGCCAACATTAGCTTAATGGCTCTTTTCTGGGGACTTCAAAAATTGCAGTCACATTACTGAGTCTTTGTTTAATACGGTCTATCCATATGCTGCTGGCCTATTCAGAGAACTCAAACCTCTGTGCCGGCCCTTGGGAAAAGATGAGTGGCCTCAGTTTTGAGTCAGGAAGTGCAGTTTCTCAACCTGCCTCTGCCTCTGACGAATGTGTCATCATTTTGGTTCAACTTTTAGATGCCAGTAGAGCTGAAGATCTCAATTGTATTCCAGAAATGCATTCATGTTTGCCCACGAATATCTGTGATGTCCTTGTATTAGGAGTTATGAAGCATTATTCAAAGGTGCGTCTGTGCCTGACGTATGAGCTGCGTGCAGATTCCTTTGCAAATGACAGTCCTGCCCATAGTTTGCAGAATGCCAGCTGCTCAAGTAAAAAAGCAAAAAAACCAAAAAATAACAAACAAACAAAAACCTTGACTCTGGACTTGAAAAAATGAAAAGTCAAATGTTAATTTTAAAAATGAAAATCATTTTATTGGATTAGACAAACAGTAAATGGAAAACCCATAAAAACTGATTTTAAATACCTCTGACTTCTAAAAGAACTATTGTTAACTGCCTTACTCCCCACCCTTCAGCATATGATTTATCTATTTCACTGATTAAATAGCCCCACCAGGCAGGCATCCCTTAACCTCACTTCTCAAACCTTCACCACCACTTAGCTGCAGGTGCTGTGGTAATGGCTGTTGGAAGAGAATGGATGACCAAACACAGAACCTGGCCTGTCACAGCTTTGCTTCCTCAGGTGGAAGAAATAACTAGAATTCTCTTAATTAACTAAGCCTTCTGGAGACCTGGGTCCCCACCTCTGCTGGCTCTTTACTCCAAAGTAGTTCCTGGATCCTCCCTCCACAGTCAATCCACCTTCTTGGCTCATTTCTTCCCTCCCTCCCTCCCTCCCTCCCTCCCTCCCTCCCTCCTTCCCTCTCTCCCTCCTTCTCTCTCTCCCTTCCTTCCTCCCTCTCTCTCTCCCTCCCTTCCTCCCTCCCTCCCTTCCTTCATTCCTCTCTCTCTCCCTTCTTCCCTCCCTCCCTCTTTCCCTCTCTCCCTCTTCACTTCCCTCCCTCCGTCTCTACCTCCTTCCCTCTCTCCCTCCCTTCCTTCCTTTTATTTATGCATTCAAGAACTCCAGTACACGCTAGAGGTGGGGGACATGAGAGGATTCACCAGAGACAGAGTGGGGAGCGGAACAGGCAGATCTACTGAATACACTACTGAGGGGAACAGCAGTTGAGACAAGAAGGGTCAGCTGCACCATGTGGGTCATCTCCCTGGCTGGGGATCGAACTCATGATGTAGTGGCTGCAGAGAGCTTCATAGTGCTGAGACTAAATCCCTTGTGCCATCAGGGAGGCCCATTTCTTTTTTTTTTTAAGATTTTATTTATTTATGCACACAAGAACTGGGGTACAGGCCAGACATGCAGGAGGTGAGAGGATTCACCAGACAGAGCGGGGAACAGAACGGGGGGATCAACTGAAACACACTGCTGAGGGCAGCAGAGGACACAGCAGGAGAGGTCTGCTGCGCCATGTGTGTCCCCTCCCTGGCCGGCAGCAGGGATCGAACTCGTGCTGCAGTGGCTGCGGTCTGCTTCATAGTGCATTGCTTAATCCACTGCGCCACCAGGGAGGCCCATTTCTTTCCATTCTCTATCAACTAAACACCATTCAGCTCTCTAGTCTCTCACACATGTATGTACATATATATATATTATTACATACACATCACAGTGTATTTAGACATTCCCTTGTTAAGAGCCACTGGCTTATTACCAAATTTTTGCCTTGTAAACACACTCCTGGCTCCTTGAACACAGATGTGACAGTTTCTCTAGGGCATAGTCCTCATGGTCCCATCCCAGACCTATTAAAATAAAATCTCCAAGTCTGTTTTTTAAAAGCCTTGCAGGTAATTCTGACAAGCAGCTTCGGTTGAAAACAACTGCTAGAGGGGGAGAAGTAGAAAATCTGGGTAAGAGGGTATGGACTTCGCACGTTAACACACATTGCACAATTCTCCAATGTAACTGGACTTATTTTCTATCTTATCAGTATAGCGAAACGTTTTTCCTACTTGTTATCATGTGGTATTGTCAGATTTTTCATTTTTCCCAATCCAGGTGTGAAAAAAATTCATATTAATTTTGATTTATCTTCATTACTACTAAAATGGAGCATCTTCTCATGTATTTTTTTCACTCTGGCTTTTCTATAAATTGCTTATTCGTAACTCTTGTCTTCTTCTCTTGGTTTATTTGTCTGTTTCTTATTAACTTATAGGTGGTAACCAAGACATAGTCTGTGAATTTAGCTTTTTTTCTATATGTAGAAAGTGTCTTCTCCCAGTCTGTGGCTAGATTTAATTTGTGGGTTCTTGAGCCAAATTATCTGGTTTTAGTTTTCAGCTCTATTTATGTAAGTTGTTCTTCTTTCCTAGAACTAAAATTGACAGATTCATAGATTTTTTTTCTCTTTCATATGAATTTCAGCAAAAATTTGTGAAGTCCAATAAAAATGCTGTGATAGGATTGTGTTTGTAATTGAAGTTTTAGACTAATTGACATCTTTGTGATACTGAGCTTTCCCTTTCTTGAAAATGGGCTATTTCTCCATTTATTTAGTCTTTCTTTCACAATTTTAATCATTTTAAAACTTCATAATGATCCTTCATATTATGATCATTTTAATATTTTTGGAATTTACTTCTTGATATCTACTTTTAACTTTTATTGCTATTGTGAATTGAATCATTTTATTATGATTTTTTTACATCAGTTATTACTAATGATGACAAAGGCTATTATTGATTTTCGTGTGTTTATGTCTATCAAGTGATCTTGTAGTCACCTCTAGAATATTACAATATACAATATTATATACAATATTATTGACCACAAATGACAATCTTTGTTTTGTTTTTTACTTTCCTAAGCTTTATATTTCATTTCTTTTCCTGTTTTTGTTCATTTACAATACTGGGTGTTAGCTGCATATAAAGATGCTGTGATGTGTTACCCAAAGACCCCAGCTACTGGGTCTGAGAGCATCAGGAGTTTTCTGCCACAGGACCTTGGGGATTGCTTCCACTGCCAAAGCCACCTGGCCAAAGGTTCACTCTTCCCAGGAGGCCCACATTCAACGAAGGAGTTTCTTGACCAGTGTGGTGCCAGCAAGGGCACAGAGCAAGTTCTCGATGATTCCGAGCAGACGGGTCAAGGAGGAGTCCTGGAGCCCTCGGTGGCTTTTTTTGGTCTTTTATTGCACCATTATATCAGAGGTGCCCAGGTACACGAGAGGCAGGGGTGCCAAGGGGCCAGGAGGCTGGCAGGCCTCCTAGCCCCCGGCACATCGTCACTCTCTGGGCTCTCTAGCCTCTCTCTGCTTGTCTTCTGCTCTTCTGCTGGCATCCTCGTGACACCGCCCTTATACGCCCGTGTCTAAGCCCAGGTGCACCCACTTGTGCATGCCCACTTAGGCATGCGTGCAGGACCTCAGGTGTCCATCATCACACCAGTGGTGGGAGGGAAGAAAAGCTGATACTTTTCCATTTACCCTACAACCAGCTTAGGATAATTCTAAAGTGCCATTCTAACTCCTTGGCTCCTCTGGTGTTGGTTGAGGCTATTGATGGTTAACTTCATTGTGAAACATTTCCCTGGCCCGATGCTACTTCCTTCCTCATCCTCTCACTGGGCTTGTTCCCAAGGACACTCTTAGTAATGTTAAATTGCATCTCAGAACACCAACTATGAAATAATAATTGGGGCATCCTTGAGCCTAACAGAGATTGCTTCACTATCAGCCAGAATTGCAGACAGTATCTCTGGGTTATTCGGGAAGAATGGAAGCTCCATGCTTGTTGGGACTGTTCATTTGTTTCACTCACTAATATATAATTATATAATGAATGGATGCAGAGAAGCTCAGAAATGACAGGGAAGATGAACGACAAAGGCTTGAAAGACCAGAACTAAAAAGTGTTTTGAAAGCCAGAAACACAGCCAAACTAAAACACAGGACATGGTGGGCATCTCCCGTTGCACCACTGCCTTGCAACCCCACGTTGCTGTCCCCTCTGCTGAAAGGAATCCTCCACCATTCCTTTTTATTTATATCACTTTTTTCAGATTTAAAGTCCAGAAGGGAGTGTCATGTATCCTAATCCTGGCTGCCAGGGGCATGGATATTTTCAGGTTTGTAAGTAAGAGATAAACTATTCCTCACCGGGATGCTTGAAATCAGGAACTCCCCAAACAGCAAGGGGAGTTCAGATGCCGGGCAGCCAAAAACATGGAAAATATCCATTGTAGCTTCTAAAATGTTACTAGTAGGCAGTAGCATGTTAGTAAATGTTTAACAACTGGCACTCCATGGGAAAGAAACATTGATTTGGAGCATTTGCCAGTTTCTGGGCTAAAGTCTCCCACTATGTCTAATGTCAAGCGACGCACATGATATTTGTTAACATAAAGTTGGTAAGAAATGAATTCAATCCTCTCTCATAGGCTGCTGTGAGTTGGTTCCTGAACACCACTGTGATAAGCAGAATGATTGTTAGACATTTAACTTCTCCTTTACAAAACAAAACAAGAAAACTTCATATTTGCTTTTAGTTATAGCCCTTCACAGCGCATCATCATGGAATTGTCTACAGCTGCTAACTACACTGCCCTTAATTATCCACTCCTCACTCCTGAGTCCACTTTTTCCAAAGTATGCTATTTCATTAGCTGATAGTGGCGAAAGTGAATACTCTTCCATTCTTATTATAGCTTTCTGTACTGAGAACTTCTGTGTCTTTCATTCCTGTCTGCAACACCACATTCATCTGTCTGTCTGATTCACAACCTACTCTTTCTCAGCCTCTTTTATAAAAGCCCCCTTTTTTCTGTCCTCCCCTTGAATCCAGTGCTAGAAATTTCCCATCACTCTATTTTGGCCTCTCTTCCCACACTACACTTTTATTATAAAATAGAGAGTCCTGATTCTACATTCTTTAACCTTTTTCTCTCCATGAACCTATACAAGTAGTTTACATTGCTATTGGGCAACTTTAGTTGAAGTCTTGTCTCTTTAAATTTAACACGCTCAAAATTGAACCAATCAACTTCCAGCCATCTTCTTTTTGTTCCATCTGCCATTTTTCCCCACCACTCCTACAGAAAACCTTTCCTTAATGTTCTTTATCAAAGCCAGAAGTTTTCTTTCCCCAATTTAAATCAAATTATCACCCAGTCTCCCATTTTACCATTTGCCATTCCATGACCTAAGATAAAGCCACTATTAATTACTGATGAATACAATGCCTTCCTCACTGCCTTACCTACTACAAGTTATTTACTTCTAACCCGGTGCTCTGGTCCAAGATCATATCTGAGATGGCCATCCATCTACTTTAAATCTTTCAATAATTCCTGAAAGTCCTCAGGAATTAAAACACTAGCAAATCATTCATGATCTGTATTTCTCACTGTGATCAGCCATTCCCAGATCTTTACTCCTGCCATGTGCAGTAAAACAGTTTTAGGGATTGGCCTTTGCTGCAGAGATAGGTCCTGCTTAGGCCAGTCAGTCTTGAGGACTCCTGTTCCCCCTTGTCAATGATTGATTTGAATCTCAGAACTGAGACAATTGATGCTGGGCTCCCTGATGACATTTGTTAATGGGACCTGGGTGTGGTGAGTAAATTGAGCCAATCAAAGACTGAAGTCAGGACGCTTAAATTTCATGAATGAGTTCTTCCCATGTTGAGATAAAATTAAAAAACAGAGCCTTGATTACTCTTGGCCGTTTTTTTCCCCTTTAAAGCACGGTTTAATGTTGCAGGGAAGAATCAGGATCTATGCCACACAGGGATGAAAGAATTCATCAGGAGTGGAGTGAAGAACAGGAAAGATGGACTTACTGAAACACACAGCCAAGAGAAGCAGCGGGTGAGACAGGAGAGGTCTGCTGAGTAGTGGTCTTGATGGGCTGATGTTGAGGCCATAGAAGGCACAACAGAACGATGTGAGAAACCCAGCCTAAGCCTGCCATGCTTGCTTATTTTTTAAAATTTGAAGTCCTCTAAACATAAGACTCTTCATGATATAGTCCCTCGTTACCTTCTTGTTTCATTTCTCCTTATTTGTCTTTTTGCTTACAAAGTGTCATCTGAGGACCAGCGACACTGGTCTTACCAGGGAACTGGGTAGAAATACAGAACCTCAGGCCATACCTGGATCTACTGACTCAGAATCCCTAACCTATTAAGATTCCTAATTGAGCTTAGCGTACTGGAGTTTGAGAAGGGCAGCTCTGGGCCAGTACTTCTCTAAGTGGGGTGTCCAGACTACCAACATTAGCATCACCTAGGCACTTATTAAGAAAACAAATGCTTAGGGCCCTACGCTTACTGAGTCAGAAATTCTGGAGGTGGGTCCCAGCGATCTGTGATTTAATGACTTATCTCTAGCATCATGCATAGGATTTGTCTTTTAGGTCATGATAACACTCTCTAGGTCACTCTTTGAGATGTACTGGTCCTCACAAGAGTTTTCTAAACTTGATTGCACATTAAAATCATTCAGAGAGGTTTAAACATTACTGATGTCTGCATACCACACCCAGAGAATTCTGACTTAATAGATATGGAATACAATCTGGGATTGGTGAATTTAATTTTCCACAGGTGAATCTAATTTTCAGCAAATCTGTGATTCCAATTTACATCCTAACCATACTAGAGTAGTTCTGCTTTCTCCAAACATTCCTATTATTTGTTCTAGACCAAATTACTTGTTTTCCCCTTCTTGCCTTTCCTCTTTACCTGGCTCACTTGTATTTGCCTTTCACACCTGGGTGCCAGCATCACCTTCTGCTTTTGTTGAATGATGCATCATGGCAGGTTTCATGTCATCTATTTCCTTAGTGATTGTCATAGTTCCTCAAAAAATATTTCTTGAACTTTTCATAGTTGAATCTTAAACCGTTTTAATTGAAAGTCCCCAGGTAAAGCTAGATGTAGGAAAATTGGGGGAAATAAAACTAGGGAAACTCAGTTAACGTCATCAATTATCTGTAAAATGGAGATAATACGTAGTAATAAATTCTTATCTGTATGGTGCAAGTTCAGTTCCTTTTCACTAGGGCCAAGATGTGGATTCTGAGTAAGCCTGGATTACCATGATGACTATAAGAAGCATCAACATAATTAAGAGCCTTGGTCAGGGCAGACAGTTTTAGCTTTGCCACTTCCTCACTGTCTCTGGAGCGACTTAACTCCATTAATTCTCAGATCTTTACTTTTAAGATGAGTGTAGTCATGTTTGTCTCACGGAGCTATAGAAGACTTAAATGAGACAATATTTCTCAGGCCGATAGCACAATACCTGGTACATAATAGTTGCTTCATGCATGGGAGTTAATAGTGAATAAGGTATTTTAAAATTCTATTTAGATTTGTGGATACGGCGTGGCACCATCTTTGCTGACTGTAGCAGCAGGAAGGCGTACTGAGCAAGTTCGGGATGTCTCTGGGCAGACCGGTCAAGGAAGGAGAATCTTGGAGCCCTCGGTGGCTTTTCATGCTTTTATTAGTAGAGGTGGCCAGGTACATGGCAGGCATGGATGCCGGGGGGCTGGGAGGCTGGCAGGCCTCCCAGCCCCCCGGCGTATCTCACCCTCTTGGCTGCTTCTTCTCTCTCTCTCTGCTGCTCTCGCCTTCACTGCTGCTCTTTGGTCTGCACTGTCGGTCCTAGTGGTCACAGCACCACAGGTGTTCATCATCACAGTGGTGGGAAGGTGGAAAGACCTGATTTCTCTAACCCTACACTGACCAAATTAATTTTTAAATATAAGCTTGGTCTCCTCTGACTCTGCATTATCTCTGACTCTTGATCATCCAAAGGCAAAACCAGAAAGAAACTGAATCCATACCTACTCCTTCCCTGACATCCCCACAAACCTGTGCTCTTTTAGTTATTTATTTCACTTCTTTCTCCAGAACAATAGCTACAGGACAAGTAATGAAAATCCCTAAAAGATGATGAGAAGGAACAGAAGGATGACATGGCTGATTTGTGGATAAGTGGCTCACAAGCAACAAATTATTTCTTCTAGTTGAAAGTCCCAGGGATGCAAACCATACACTTGAGGGACCGTGCGGTGCAAGAAAAAAGGAATCGTGCAACATCCCTGCATATTGAGCTGTAGCCCCAGCTATAAAATGTAGCTCTTTGTGTGCTGAATGCAGGAAAAGGGCACATTAAGACAAGAAATGTTTATTTATAGGCATCGATAAAATGAAAACGTTACTGCATGAACAGAATTGGGCTGGTCAAGGACAGCTAATTCCAGCAAATACCTTGTTACTCATTGAATGTAAATGATCTACTTCTGCATTTTATCATGTTTACACAGTGATATTTTGTGGTGGCTGTTTCCAGGTTTATGTGTATTTTTAATCTGGGAAAGTACAGGGCTTATTCAACTCTTATGTTGAATAAAGGTCATTGGTAAAAATCAGGAACCAAGCTAAAATGAGAGATGGCAAGTTCTGCCAAACATGTACCAACTGACTTTGATATTTTCTTAAAAATCCATCTTGAAACAAGAAATGGCTTCTCACATGGCAAGTGAAAGATCAGTTATTTCATTTAGGTAAGCAGTAACAACACCCCTGAAGTCCTCTATTTCATTAGAACTTCAGAGAGGTATTTTTGTGTGGATGTAGAAGGTGACAAAGAGTGAAGGGTGAGAACAAAATGGGGAGAGAGCACAATGGACCGTAGTGAGGACTGTGGGTGCTTTGGCGTGCGTGTGCTATGTTAATTACACCTCATCCTACACTTTGATGTACCAGTGGTGGTGCAATAAAAAATTTAAGTTGAGATAAAACTTAAACTGAAAAAAGAAACATTTTATTTAAATGAATTATGAAGGTATTATGATGTATTATCTCCATTTTACAGATAAAGAACCAGAAGATCAGCAAACCTGATTTACTAACGAAGATTTATAAAGTTAGTAAACCATAGAGCCAGTCACCAAACCTGGATTCATCAGTATAGTAGAATCTGGAGCTGTCCCTTACAGTATCAATATTTTTTTGGTTTCTTCAGAAAAAGAAATGTTATGGCTATGTTGTGTTGTGTTCTTATTTATTATAGAATTCAATACCTAGCCTAGAATGGTTAAAGCATCGACTTGGGTTCTAGATCTTAGTCATGTGACCTTTGACAAGTGGTTAACCTTTGTGAAAATCAGTTGTCTTATCTGTAAAATGGAATGATAGTAGCAAGATTGTTGAGCAGAAAAGATAACAACTATGTGAATCCCTAGCATAGCACTTGGCAAAAGAAAAATGCTCAATAAACATTGGCTGTTGTTTGTAAGTTTATTTGGTGCTCAGGCATTGAGTAAGTTACTTAAAGAAGATAAAAATTGAAAAAGACTTGCCAATTGTCTTCAGAGGAATTGACCAGAAGATAGGTGTGGCTTAGGGGTTTAGTTTAATACAGAGAAGATACAAATGAGGTGGCTGAATTTTTTTTATGCTGAATAAATGTGTTTTACAAATATGAAAAATTCTTTATTAATGGAATTTTGTAGCAGCAGGACAGGCGGCACAGGGGCAAGGTTGGGATGGCTCTGGGCAGACGAGTCAAGGAAGGAGTCTTGGAGCCCTCGGTGGCTTTTCATGCTTTTATTGTTCTCTACATCAGAGGTGGCCAGGTACACGGCAGAGATGGGTGCTGGGGGACCAGGAGGCTGGCAGGCCTCCCAGCCCCCAGCACATCTCACCCTCTCAGCTGCTGTGCTGCTCTTCCGTTCTCCCGCTGCTCTCACTGTTCGTCAGTCCTGTTGGTCCTATTGGTTCTGGTGTCCTCATGACACCGCCCATTTAAGCCGGTGTCCATCTCACGTGCGCCCACTTGCGCATGCCCACCCTGGAATGCTCGCAGCACCACAGGTGTCCAGCATCACAGTGGTGGGAGGGTGGAAAGACCTGATTTCTCTAACCCTACAGTCCACCCCCTCAGGTTTTTCCACCAATCAAATTATACATCAATAAAGCAATACATAAGCAGCAAAATACAGCATAATACAAATGAGCACAAATACGCCTAGGCGGGGCACCAACCTAGGGGCAACCCAGGGGCAAAAGACAAGATTACTGGAACCAGCAGATGATCCACATATCTGCTGCTGAAGGCACTGATCATGCGAAGCAGGAACCACTCACAGCATCTGCCGTCACACACCAGGAGCCGTCAGGCTTCCTGGCCTTCTCTCGCTGTGGTCTCAGCCACAAGCCACACAATGCATCCACCCCCCAGGATGCTCTCACTCTGGGGAATGCAGTAAACTTTTTGGGGGTAATTGCCCAATCCCCAGGGTACTCTGCTGTCACTCCAACACTCGGCTTTCATAGCCACCAATGTGACACGCAGCCCCTGCACTCAGGCCAACCCTGTGCACACGCACACGGGTCGGGGATCCGTGGATACAAGCTCCACATGCGGCCTCTCTTGGGTCCCCTCTTCGGCTGTGGGCTCCACCACAAGCCACGTTCCCGTCCCGTCCCCCAAGGACAGTTCCTCAGCTCCTCACCCTCACTTAATAAGCAGGGCATCACAGGTGATTTAAGAGAATCACCGGCCTTCTTTAACAATCAGGCTGCTTACCAGCCACTCTGGTTTTCCCCAACTTGGTGCCAGCTTTTGCCTTCTCTGGGCTTTTTCAGGCTGCTTTCGGCCACCAAGGCCCACTGGCCATGCCTCTACTATCATCTCCTAGGGTTTACAAATGATCATCCACCCCCAGGATCCCATAAACATAACCTGGAAATTTTCCCGGCCTTCTGGCGGGATTGTCAGTCCAAGTCCATTAGTCCTTTCCTTGCGTCAGCAGTGGGCGAGCTCTGAATCGTGGTCCTCTTTCAGGCTGCTGCCTCAGGGGTCGTGGGCTGGTCCTCGCGGGCGTCTCCTCCTCCACTCGAGGTCCTGCCCCGCAGCTCCCAGACCGGTCCACCTTCTGCACTCCTGTGGCATCTTTGGCTCTTCCCGCAGCGTCTTCAGCTTTTCCTGCAGCTCCTGGACCTTCAGCAACCTCCTGTGCTGCCATTTCTCCGCCAATGTTACATGTTCGTGGCCTGCCACCTCTCAGTCCCTCCTGCAGTCTTCTGAGGGCTCCGCACCCGTCTGCATCGAACCATCCTGCCGACTAACACCAATTGTAGCTGCAGGAAGGTGGCACAGGAGCAAGGTTCAGGAGCTAGCTGTGGGACAGGACCTCGAGTGCAGAAGGAGAGGCCCACGATTCAGAGCTCGCCCACTACTGACACAAGGAAAGGACTAATGGACTGTCAATCCTGCCAGAAGGCTGGGAAAATTTGGCAGGTTATGTTTATGGGACCCTAGAGGCATGGCCAGTGGGCCTTGGTGGCCGAAAGCAGCACGAAAAAGCCCAGAGAAGGCAAAAGCTGGCACCAAGTTGGGGAAAACCAGAGTGGCTGGTAAGCAGCCTGTTTGTTAAAGAAGGCCGGTGATTCTCTTAAAATCACCTGTGATGCCCCGCTTGTTAAGTGAGGGTGAGGAGCTGAGGAACTGCCCTTGGGGGACGGGATGGGAATGTGGCTTGTGGTGGAGTCCACAGCCGAATAGGGGACCCAAGAGAGGCCGCATGTGGAGCTTGTATCCACGGATCCCCGACCCGTGTGCGTGTGCACAGGGTTGGCCTGAGTGCAGGGGCTGCGTGTCACATTGGTGGCCATGAAAGCCGAGTGTTGGAGTGACAGCAGAGTACCCTGGGGATTGGGCAATTACCCCCAGAAAGTTTACTGCATTCCCCAGAGTGAGAGCATCCTGGGGGGTGGATGCATTGTGTGGCTTGTGGCTGAGACCACAGCGAGAGAAGGCCAGGAAGCCTGACGGCTCCTGGTGTGTGACGGCAGATGCCGTGAGTGGTTCCTGCCTCATGATCAGTGCCTTCGGCAGCAGATGTGATGGAGCATCTACTTGTGTCAATAATCTTGTCTTTTGCTCCTAGATTGGTGCTCTGCCTAATTTTATTTGTATTCTGTTATATTTTGTTGTGTTGCTGAAGTGTGTTGTATTTATTTGTGGGTCATGGCTGCATTGTTCATATTTGCCCAGGGAAATATTTTGTACGGCAGAAAACCCTGAGGGGGTGGACTGTAGGGTCTGAGAAGTCTCAGGCTTTTCCACTCTCCTGCCGTTAATATAATGATGGACACCTGCAGTGCTACACGCATGCCTAGGTGCTCATGCGCAAGTGGGCACACCTGAGTTTGGACATGGGCTTATATGGGTGGCGTCATGAGCACGCCAGTACAAACAAGCAGTGAGAAGACCAACCAGCAGCAGCAAGAGCAGCAGTGGGAGGAATGGGTTGCCAGCTTGCCAGCAGCAAAGCAGTCGTGAGGGCGAGATGTGCTGGGGGCTGGGAAGCCTGCCAGCCTCCCGGCTCCCTGGCACCCATGCCTGCCATGTACCTAGCCACCTAAAATAATAAAAGTATAAAAATCCGCTGAGGGCTCCAAGACTCCTTTCTTTACCCCCCATCTGCTAAGAACCATCCTGAACCTGCCCCGTGTGCCCTGTGCTGCCTTCCTGACACTACAAATTTCTACAGCATGAAAATTCATCCCATTTATTTCAGCTCATTGATATTATCACACTGGACATTCTGTTCAAGGGACAGAAAAATATGGGGTTCCCCCCAATTTTTTAGCCTGTTTAGTTGATTAGGGGGGTAGGCTGGGGGTTAGTATTCTTAATTTTCCCAGTCTATGTTTTTGCATTTCTATTTTTGTTCTCAGTTGGCGCATTAAAAATTGGCATATATAGCAGTTTAAATTCTAATAGACTAAATAGTAAAATCTATATAGGCTTGATTTGCCCGAAACCCTCAAAGAAGAGTGTAGGGTTAGAGAAATCAGGTCTTTCCACCCTCCCACCACTGTGATGATGGACCCTGCAGTGCTGCGAGCATTCCAGGGTGGGCATGCGCAAGTGGACACATGTGAGATGGACACGGGCTTAAATGGGCGGCGTCATGAGGACGCCAGGACCAACAGGACCGACCAACAGTGAGAGCACCAACGAGCAGCAGTGAGAGCAGCGGGAGAACGGAAGAGCAGCACAGCAGCTGAGAGGGTGAGATGCGCCGGGGGCTGGGAGGCCTGCCAGCCTCCTGCCCCACCCCCCGGCCACCATGCCTGCCATGTACCTGGCCACCTCTGATGTAGAGAACAATAAAAGCATGAAAAGCCACCGAGGGCTCCAAGCCTCCCTTTCCTTGACCCATCTGCTAAGAACCATCCTGAACCTGCCCAGTGTGCTGCCTTCCTGCCGCTACAAAGAGCTATTCTGTCAATAAAATAATTTGTAGGAAACTTTTCTAAGTATTTTCCATCTGGATGTTAGATTGTGTGAACTCTAATGCAAGTGTTTTTCGACAATTTCTCCTGCTCATCAGGGAGTATGCAGTCGAGTAACCTGCCCTTTACTTCTTGGGCAGAATTTTCCTGAAAACTATAAAATGGGTGAAGATTATTTTCCAGGGCTCTTATCGCTCCTTTATGAACCTTTGCACACTTCCTCCTTTATCCCTGTCAACTTCCATAACTCCCAAGCACTGAAAGCAAGCACAACTACCACAAAACAGCACAACTGCAGAGCGCTGTGTTTGCACTATCTTCATTTTTCTTTTTAAATCAACTCCACTCTTCCAAATACATTTATAAACTCATTCATACTAAGGTGTGACTGTTGATAAAGCTACCACTTTTGCCCTTCCAGGCTTAGTGAGTAGGTGATAAGAAGCCTTAGACAAATAAATGAAGTCTAATGTGTAATTTGAAATGCCAAGTGAACAAACAGAATATATTTACTGAGGAGGTGGGCTAGAAAGAATATTTTTCCCTGAACCCAAAATAAAGTAGCTATTAATCTGTGCATGCTTAAGGCAGCTACACTCTCAGACACAAATAGCTGTGATTCTCTTTTGTCTGAATATAAAGTCCACTTGCAAAGAAAAATATCACCTTTTTTCCAGGAGATTGGAGGGAGATGGTCCCAAACAACATGGAAGGCAATTGTGATGATAGAAGGAAATTTGCTTTAGATCTGATTGAGAACCTGGGTATCCTGCGTGTTCTCAGAGAGGTAGAGGGACTGAGTTACTTTGATTTTGCTCATTTCTATTGAAGTAACGCCACGTTATAACATTCTGTAAGTTTCAGGTGTGCTTCATTGAGAGTCTGCATATGCGTATACCACACTAAGCTTGCCACTAAAATATAGTTCTACCCTTCACCATACAATTGTCCCCTTTGTCCCAGGATACCCCCCTTCCTTCCCCTTCTCTTTTGGTAACTAAACGTTTATTTTTGTTTTATTTAGTTCATCTGTTTGTTTGCTTTCTCTATCTACCCCATAGGAGTGAAATCATATGGTGTTTGTCTATCTTTTTCTGACTGGTTTCACTAAGTAGAATCCCCTCCAGGTCCATCCATGCTGTTGCTAATGGGAGGATTTTCTTGCCAATTTCATAAAATAGACAAATGTGGTGTAAGCAAGTCATGGAGCAGGTTCTCAATGATTCTGGCAGATGGGTAAAGGAGGAGACCTGGAGCCTCGGTGGCTTTTATTACTCTTTACATTAGAGGTGACCAGGTACATGGCAGGCAGAGGGGCCAGGGGGCCAGGAGGCTGGTGGGCCTCCTATCATACCCCAGTAAATCTTACTCTCTCTGGGCTCTGCTTTCTCTGCTTCTACATCTTTTCTTCTCATTGCTCTCTCTGCCAGCATCCTCCTGAAGTTGTTCTTATATACCCATGTCTCAGCCTAGGTGCACCCACTTGCGCATGCCCACACCCTACTTGAGGTTCCCACCATTAGGCATGTGTGCAGGAGAGCTGGTGTCCATCATCGACACCAATGGTGGGAGGGCGGAAAAGGCTGATCATTTTAATTTACCCTCCAACAAGCTTCTCCTTCTCTCGTGGAGGAAATTTGAAAGGGTGGAGAGTGGAAGGATTTGATCGATAGACTAGAGTGGAAACTTCTTCCCACTGTGAACTTGAAGAGCTTGGGATGAGAATAAAGCCCTTCCTGAATGCAGATCTTGGGGCAGACTCCGTGCTGTGTGCTTTAGGTCCAAAAGTACCAACACACCCTGTAGATGGTCTTTTTGCCCCCCATTAAGCTGTGTCTCCTGAGGCAGGAAGGCTGCAGCTATCACCAGCTGGTGATAGAGTAACCAATGCTTCCATGCTGCTCTTTCCACTTTGCTAGTGTTAGGTAACATCAGCTTCTGTGACACAGCAGGCTGGGCGATTGCTCTACAAGTGAGTGTTATCCAAGGTCCTTTCTTACCTCTGTCCTCAAAAGCTACTTAGAAACTTCTATTTGGATCCTCTGGCACGAATGGAGAAGAATCCATTTCCAATTTTGGTGAAAAGTCATCTTTTTTTCATCATGAGATAAAAAAAAATGCCATCAACATACCATTTATCAAGTGACCAAGGTCACTCTCAATCCTTACTTTGACATCCAACAAGTCATGTTTATGAATTGATGCCAAGAGACTCGCAGCACTTTTTAAAATCTAAAGTACAGGAATCTCTCATTAATGACACAGTCAAAAGAAGTAGAACTACTATAAGAAATATGATGGGAGAGGCCTTCTGTTGATAAGGAAGTGAAGAGGTGCCAAACACCAGTGCTTTTGTGGAGCTTTATGGAGCAGTTAACCTTGAGACTTCGATGTATGTAAAGATTAAACTGCAACTTCTGGTTAACAGACTTACACAGCTTTACAAATACCTGAGTTTCACTATTTGGGCTTTTATCTACTTCTAGATTTTATTACTGCTTTCTGTCCGGTGATAGTCTTTATATACACAGAATGCCAAGAGATTAAACAGTGGAAAGAAGTCAAAGGTTTTCTTTGTCATCCTTGGTGTCTTAAAGGTTTTAATAGAGGCACACCTTCCACTAGCCAGAGAGTCATAGAAAATGCCATCTATCTCCTCCTGTATGGGTGACAAAGCCTGTCACGAAGCATAATCCCAGATTAAGGTAAAGAAAGTATGAAAGTGGTGGTAGTTTTGGGAAGCAGCTAACCCATGACCAGCACGTCACAGCCCATGCACAAAATCAAGATAAATACTTCAACTATACAGTCAGTGTGTTAGTGAACAGATATATCATCGTTTCACATCAAAAGATGCTATTGTTTTGGTTTTATGTGAATAGAGACAGCCATGTCAGTGTAGAAGATGAAGAAGGAATAGCAAATGCTAAAATTTTTAGGCCCCATCTGGGATGAATGATTCTAATATTACAGAATCCTTCACAAAAGACAGGAAATGACAATGTAAGAATAAAACACATTAATATTGGAGAAGAAAGAAAAGATCAATTAATTCTGTGAGGAGGTGGCCTGTTTCTGCTTGTCCTTGCTGTGAGGAAGTATTGTGAGCTCCTACCTCCCTGCTCTTGAGGTGCCTGCTGTCACAGCAGCAAGCGACAGAGCCGTGTGAATGCTAGGGGCAAAAGTGAAGTTTCTTGTCAACAGTTCTGCCTACTCAGCAAGCACAACACTCAACGCAATTTTTTACTTGGAGAAAATTTATTTTCTGATTGCACTGAACTTTGTCTACAAGGTGTCTTTCTGCATTTCAAACTTCTTTATCATACAATGTTTTTAAAACCTCGCCATAATCAAATGGTCACAAGAAAGCTAGTTCTATATAGAGACGCACATAGAAGATATGGTATCAATTTACAGTTTTCCAAATGTGAATTTTTATAAAGATTGTCTTAGGAAAAGTGCAAAGGGTTAAAATCACAGAAATAAAAAGATATTTTAAAAATTGTCATAAGACTTTGTGGATTGAAATCATGAAAAGATAATTAGAGGGTAACAAGTGTGGGTTGTAGCCCAAGAGTCTAAGCAGAAACCTTTAGGCTAGGCATGTTGGTACCTTGTAACTTTAATAATTTTTGAAATTTCATAATATTCTTTCCACATATTTAAATGCTGATAAAAGTCTATTTTCTAACTTGTTGAATACAGATCAATCATACTTTACTATAAATAATTTTTTTTTTGCCAATAAAAGATTATGGAACACAATTTGACAAGCCTCCTCAGGCCTCCCTAGTGGCGCAGCAGGTTGAGCGCTGCACTGTGAAGCATCTGCCACACAGCGCATGAGTTAGATTCCCAGCCTGGGAGGGACCCACAGGGCGCAGCAGACCTCTCCTGCCTCATCCGCTGCTCCCCTCAGTAGTGTATTTCAGTTGATCTGCCTGTTCTGCTCCCCACTCTGTCTCTGGTGAACCCTCTCACCTCCCGCACCACTGGATTCTACCCCAGCTCTTGTATGCATAATAAATAAATCTTTAAAAAAAAGCTTCCTGCCAATACTAATTTTGATCTCTTTTAAATTGTCAGTTATTTTTCAGATTTCATTAAGAAAACCTAACATTTGTGTGTGTGTGAACATATGTACATATAATGAGTACATTTAAAATATGACCTACTTTGTAAAAAAATAATAAAATGTTCACTTGAAGAATAAAGATATCATTCATTCCTTATTGCTTAAATAATAAAGGCCAACTTCCAGAATTTAGTCTTTATAGGTCTCTGTAATCCAGTTCCAAAGTATTGCCTCTATCCTCTTATTAACATTCTGTGTATACATCGGATCATTTGTGTAGCCAACAAATACTTGTCAAGTATCTACCACACACCAGGCTTTGTGGATGCAAAGATGAATAAGGCAAAATTTCTGTTCTCAAATAGCTCACAATTCAACAATGAAGAATATATATAAACCAACTTCTTACAGTATTGTAAGTACATTATTTGATATGTGGGTAAGGTACAGCAGGAAATGTCCACCAATTCCTAACCAGATAAGAAGTAGATTCAGGGAAGATTTAAGGTAGTAATGAGTAAGTTAGAATTAACCAAATAGACACACAGAGAAGGATGTTCTAGAGCTAGGCCAGCATGTGCATGGCACAAAAGTTTGAGAGAGGCACATGGTTGTGCTTGTACACAGAAGTTGGACGGTTGCTAGATACAGAGTTCAGAGGTTCACCATCTTCCAAAGGCTGTTGATCCTTTAAAACCTTCATTCACAATCCATTCTTCCATCTCTCCAGATAACAGTGGCAATGTTGGTTGCTTAGTGGAAACTAAAGTTTGATATGAACTTGGATCAGAGTTTCTCAGCCTTGACTCTTTTGACAATTTGGGCAGAAGAATTATATGCTATGGGGACTGTTCTGAATATTGTGAGATGGTTAGTAGCATTTGGGGATTCTTTTTTTTTTTTTTAAAGATTTATTTTATTTATGAATACAAGCACTGGGGTACAGGTCAGAGGTGTGTGTGTGTGGGGCGGGGGGGATGTGTGAGAGGATTCACCACCAAGAGCCGGGAGCAGAACAGGCAGATCAACTAACTGAAGTACACTGCTGAGGGGAGCAGCGGATGAGGCAGGAGAGGTCTGCCGCACCATGTGGGTCCCCTTCCTAGCCGGCAGCAGGGATCGAACTCATGCTGCAGTGGCTGCGGTTTGCTTCATAGTGCATTGCTTAACCCACTGCACCACAAGGGAGGCCCAGCATTTGGGGATTCTGCTCAGCAGTTGTTAATAGTGTTCCCTCCCCAGTCATGGGAACTAGAAATGTCGCTAGTTATTGGCAAATGTCAAATTGCCCCCGTTTGAGAATCCCTGTCTTAGGTCATTGTGCCCATATAATCACTTTAATAATGGTAAGCATTTGACCCTACTAGAAGGGATTGATTTTAAGAAAATAAAAAAATTCTCACCATGTAGAAAGTCTTTAGGACTATGACATATATTAAGTGTATTTAAGAACTAAATAAATATAAATGCAACAAAATAAATATAAATTCAATCAAATAGTATTTCATTAGGAATGTATATTTGTATATAAGTACAGATTTCCCTGTGATTAGAGTAATTAGGTAATAATGCAATTCAGCTCAGGGATGTGGGGATACATGGCCATTCTTGATAAGTTACAGAGTATTCCTTTTCGATGTTATAAATAGGATTGCATGTCTCTAATCCCATGGTTTCCTACCTGTGTTGAAAATAATGTATCCATGTCTCAAATGAGATCTCTAGTTTAAAGTGACTTCAACCCTCTGAGAAGGTAACCTCAAACTATCTGACCTTTAATAATTGTTTCCTTTTAATCCCCAAACTATTTGTAACTAAGTATAGACATGGTTGGGAATCAAAATCACAGATTTTTGTGTCAGGAATATGTACATATTTGGTACTTCGCAACTTGTAATAGTATGAGAACTTGGTCTGTTAGAAGTCAACCTGTGTCAAATCTGAAATATGAAGTATAAGCAATGATTTTTTACAATTTTAAATTGAAATCTTATCAAATTTATATGCAAAATTAAATACTTAGAGAATTTAAGAATTGCCACATCTACATTTCAATAGATTTTATGAATGTATTTAATTCCTGGAACTGCTTGCTGTTAATTCATTAAAGTTTTTAAAAGACAAAGCAAATATATTAAATCTACAAATTCAGTTTTAAGTATTTAAGGTAATTTAATTGTTATGAACCCCCTACAAACATGTTACTTGTGTTAGGTTTTTAAATATAATAACACTATTTGGATGCCGGAGTGAGAGATTAAGGAAGAACTAAATCTTGGAGTTCCTTTTAAGAATTATGTATTTATTTGTAGAAGAAACTTCTGCAAAGTCTTTGCTAATTAAGGACATAACCTCAAAGTAAAAAAAAAAAACTTAAGCACAAAACAAGACACACAGAGCAGGATCAGGTGTATTTATAATAGTGATCAAACTTAACATGTCCTATAATAGGAGAAACTCACCTCGTCTTCCTCCTGATGCAATGCAGTAAGGAGATTATACCATCTACATAGTGTTCCTGCTTTAAAATGTTTCATCTGGATCTAGTCATAGGAAACAAATCTAAGTTGAGGGTCATCTTTAAAATAATTGTCCTGGAACTTTAAAAACTATGTCAAAATCATAAAAGACCACCATCAAAATAAAAAACAAATCAAAACAACAACAAAAACTAATGAAAGAATCACAAAGAGAATAAGAAAAAGAGCAGTAGCAGGAGATGATTAGTGACTGATCCGTGATTGTATCTGGATCCAAAGCCAAATATCTATAAGAGGCACAACTGAGATATTTTTGCAACTCTGATGGGAAAATATACTTGCTCCTAGATGATAGATGCTGGAATATTCAGGGGATTAGTCTGTCTACAGTTTACACTGACAGTTTAAAAATGTGCATATACACTGCACTCTGAATCTAGCTGGAGGGTATATGGCTACTTTTTTCTTTCTCCATAGGTTTTAAATTTTTCAAAATAAATAATTGGGAAACAAAAACCTCAACTAAGATCGAACCCCAGTTTTCTGTCTTCTGAAGCTCATGAGTCTCGGGGAAAGCGACTCCAACCTCTAGCCCTGGCGAACTGTCCTTGTCTAAGGGTTTCAGGAATGTGCTTGATTTTGAATTTGGACCAATGATTGGAAGAGAGGTTGCCTCAGGGTTTCCACCCTGTTCCTACTTCTGGGAACAAGTCTCTCTGTCTTTTTGATGCTTGTATATATAGACACGAGACCTGTGAATTTTCTAACTATCGTATCTCCAGACTGAGGTGGATGCTGCCAGAAAGAAAAAGGTGACAAAAGTTTAAGGGAAGCCAAACAGAAACCACTGAACAAATCAGTCCTGAAAAGACTATGTATGGTACCTCTGCTCTTCCAGGTGTGAGAATGAAGTGATTCCCCCTATTTTTAAGCTGGATATATCCTTGCAGCCAAACACATCGTCTGATGAGAGCCCTGACTGAACTGCTTGATGATGGCACCTCACATTCAAATGCAATGTCCTTATGAAATTGACCCTACCATTTCCCTTCCAAACTGTAACTGGCACCAGTTTTCATGGGGAAGGAACTACCTCTGTTTAGCAAAACACTTGAATTGCCATATGAAGAAGGCAAGACTCTGAGGGCAGAGAGATGAATAGTAGTCTGAGCAACCACATAAATGGATTACTAGTCAGGGCTCTCCAAAGGAAAAAAAAAAACCCAACAGGATCTCTGTCCATCCATCCATCCATCCATCCATCCATCCATCCATCCATCCATCCATCCATCTATCTATCTATCTATCTATCTATCTATCTATCTATCTATCTATCTATCTATCTATCTATCTATCTATCCTACCTATCATCAATCAATTGATGGGTCTATCCATTTATCTAGAAATTTTTATGTTAAGGAATATGCTTAATTGATTATAGAGACCTGGTCAGTCCAAAATCTGATTCACTGGGCTAGCAACCAAGAGACTCAGGCAAGAATTGCAGTTCAAGTCCAAAGCTGTCTGCTTGTGGAAATCCCTTTTTTTCTGAGTGGCAATCAGTCCTTAATGAAGGACTTCAATTGATCAAAAGAGATCCATTTACATTATAGAGGGTAATTTGCTTCACTCAAAGTCCATCTATTTAAATATTAACCTCTTTTTAAAAACACTATCACAGAATTATCCTGAACAATGTTTGACCAAATATCTGGGCACAGTGGCTCAGCCAAGTTGACACACAAGATTTACTGTCACAATGGATAGATTGTCCAGTGTGAGAAATGAGCATACCTGGGAGATGCTGGGCAGGGAAAAAAGAGAAAGAGGCCAGATTTTCAAACTTTATTTTCCACACTGTGCCCTGTCACATGTATGTCAGTGTGTCCATAACTAAGAAAAACTACTGTTCATCTTTTCTGCTCTGCTCTTCCCCATTCCATTCCATACTATTCCATTACATTGACATCACCCTCTACCCCCTTTCTCGTATTATAGCTATGGGTTGCATGCACATATTGTTCTTCTTGACCCACTAAATTGGTTTCATTGCCTCTAATGAATCACAAAACTTCAGTTTGCAAACAATGAAACAATGAATATACAATGTGTGTTTGTGTGTGTTTATATGGTATATTGTGTGTATGTGGTATATTGAAGAGGCTGACAAGACAGAACAAAAAGATTGCACACTTTAGAACCTGAAATGATCCATTAACCAAGAGAGGCAGGTGATTGCGATAATATAGGATTTCCTGATTCCTTGTCCTCTTCAAACCCCCAGCACAGTGCTTCACATACCCTCAAAGTTTACAGATTCTTTGGGAGCACTTTCTTCTTTTACTGTGATGGAATAAAGGATCGGAGCATCTGTATACAATGTAGGTTTTAGGGTACATGGAGATTTGCTTATATGTGATACAGAAGCTATTCTCACCTCACTACTTTTAAACTTCCATCTCCTAATGCATTTATAGTTCATACTATAGGAACTATGTATTTATCTACCCTAATGGGCTGTGACAACTTTTTTGTTTGGGATTGTGTTTTAGGTACAAACTTATGTACTATATCAATTAGCATAATACCCATAACTTAACTATATGCTTTTTGTTGTTTTATATATGTAAAATTGCTACCAAAAAAACCATGATAGGATCGACTTGTTATGAATAGCTAAATAAATAAGCCTTATGAATTTTCCTAATCATTTCCCTGTATTTTAGCTATGATAAATATAATTTAAATGCTCTCTGGAAATATGTAATATTACTACATAATTACAAAAGAATGGATATAGATATCCAATGACTATGGATTCACAATGAGCATATTAAAAGCATGACTCCAAGTCAGCAATAAAAGATGAAGGATGGCTCATAGATCCTAATTCATAAATAGAAAGAACTGGCCTCACTAATGTAAGCTAAGGGTCCTGAGGATGACCAATAATGTTCAACTCTCTTTAGCTACTCTGCCCCATAACCTGGTCTAAGGTCAACTTAAGAGTTCAGAGGAGACTGGGGCAGCATCCTGGAGATTCTGGAACTGACCTAGATGTTTGGGACAGTCTGAAGGCTTTTAGGGACCTGGACACCACGGTAGCTCTAGGTATATCCTTAAAGTGATTTGCAATCCTTTCCAACGTAATGGACTATGAAATGTGTATGCAAACCATAGCTATAATAAGAGAAAGGGGGGCGTCCGGATGGCAATATATGTAGTTAAGTAATTCTGCGGCATTCTGACTAACGCTGTTTCTTGATACCTGCACTAAGTGTGATGATGATAGTATGATGGCTTCATGAAACTGAGTCTCACGCCCTCTCTTTCACATACACACACCAATTTCAAATAGTGAAACTATAAAGGATATAAAAGTGCAAGAAAAAATATAATTTCTTGTTCAGATATAGTGAATCACTCATGTATGGACTATGTAAGTGTTCATTGGTGAACTTAGACTAAATAGGAAGTGATGTAAATTACACTTATTACACTGCTGGGACAGAAAT
The DNA here is from genome assembly GCA_019455555.1 of Galemys pyrenaicus. Classification (NCBI taxonomy): domain Eukaryota; kingdom Metazoa; phylum Chordata; class Mammalia; order Eulipotyphla; family Talpidae; genus Galemys; species Galemys pyrenaicus. The sequence continues at coordinate 1,259,406 of JAGFMF010011655.1, read as the reverse complement.
ATATTAAATCCAGACAGCACTCGGATAAAGCACAAGGAATTCATTGTGTTGAAGGAAACCATGCAACTTTGGTGGGAAGACAATGTATTATATGGTATGAAAACCATCAGTGGCCATTTGGGACTAAAATAATTTTTTAAGGAGTATGCTTTTGTTCCAGCTCTTAAATATTTCTTTGTTTGATAAAGCCCCAAGTTATTCTAATCTTAAGCACATTGCTGTCTCTCTACTTTTAACTCTTTCATGCTGCAATTTCATAGTTATTAAACTGGTGCTGGTAAAAAAACAATGAAACCAAAAATGAAGATTAAAAATCACAGCTCTGATGAAACATCTGCCAAAAAGGTGAGGATTGAGGAAGTCAGGGAATTTTCTAGCACTCATTCATTTCCACTTAGAGAAGTATCCGGAAACCGCATGACAGGAAAAATATTGACCAATAAATTACCTTGAGTGTAAAACAGTATCTTGTGACCTATTCTGTGAGATTTCTCTCACTGGTCTATCCTTAGGACAAAGCCTCTTGGGTTGAACTGAAAACAAATAAAAACAATGCTGAGAGCTGGTTTGGCTGCTTGTGTGGCCCAGAAAGAACATTCAGAAAATCAGGCCAAAGACACATAAATCTAATGCTCGACTCACCATTTTGTTACAGTCATATCCAAAGTGAAGCAATTGAATGATGAGGTCAACTTTCCAAGTAACTACCATGTTTCACCAGAAAGTACAAGCTAGACTTTCCTTAATGGCTCCCACCTTAAAATCTAAAGTGGAACAATTAAAATCCCCACAATTTAGTAAAAATGTACTAATGATTGATTGCTTCAGTTTTCAAAAAAACATAATTCTTTAACAAGCCTTCTTTTGTAAGTTGGCATTGTGAGCACCACCAGAGAACTTCACTGGGAGAGGAAATGGCTCCCCAAGACCTGTTCCCAAGTGCCCAGAGCATCCGAATTTGGGAAAGTCAAACAACAGTGCACCCAACCTCGCAACCAGTGGGAAGGGGGGAAGTCTCGATGGGATGGGGTGTGCCCCGTTGCTGGCTGGCTCTCTCTGCAAAGGAACAGGAATAGCTTCACAGAACGTCACGTTTATGAGGAAGTGGACTGGAGTAATAGTCAAAATCGATTTCAGTTTCTAATTTTTATGAGTTATTAAACTAGACCCTGGTTCGCAGAGTCTGAATCACTGGATACGTACTTGTTGGGTTTATTTGTATATACAAAATCAAAGGTATTTGTTGATGTGATGTTGATTTCTACTAATTCTCTCTCCTGTTTCAACCCCTGCTCCCCACCTTCGTCCCTTTCTCTATGCCAGTAACTTCTTGTCCTTTAGTGGTCCAGCACATCAATCCTGAAATCACACTGACTGGGCAAGTTGCCTGAACTCAGCGCTTCACTTTTTCATTATATAATTAGGGTAACGGAATCTAACTCAGGATATTTTGTAATGAATAAAGGGGACAAACAATGCTTTGAAGACAACCTGGCATCTAAGAACTATTCAAATATTATTTTAATTATTATCTACCATCTATTACCATCCTATAAATTTGTCAGTATTGTCAGTATTACCATTTTCATTGTAGAACAGCGACTTTTGGTAGACCTTCAGTCAAAGAGTACTGTATAGGGAAATACTTCAACAGTTTTTCAAGTGCTTATTTACAGTCTGTTAAGACTATAATACAATGTTGTTAAAAATCTATAGAAATAAGCTACCCTTGGCTTGTGTTAGAGGGAGTATTCTACTGAAACGATATACAACACCTGACAAAATTAGAAGTCATGGAGATTCCATGTTAGTCTGAAACATATCTTTTTCTATCACTTCTTATTGCTGAACCACATTTTTTGTTTTACATTCACTAAAATATTAAATTAGGGTTCCCTCTTTAGGTGCTGGTAGTTATGAAAGAAAACCCACTTCATATTTTAGCATAGAGTCTATCTTGTTGTGTGTTTTAAATTACTATACACAAGTGGTAAAACTTTTTATTACAAAGGTTTAATTAGAATGGTTAATAACTATGATTTCCAAAGTGTGTGAGTCAGCCTTAGTAATAATTAGGGAGTTTTGTTCCATACAAAATGCTTTATTTAACCTTCATGCCTTCATTCAGATAATTATACAAATGCATACAGTTAAAGGTTTAAACTCTATTTCGGTTCACAGCTCAATTCATAGGAAAGTTGAATACAGAAAAGCAATGCACCAACAGAATATGTCTGAGACACCATTAAAAACGATAACACTTGTTCATTTAAATCTCTGAGAATAGACTGGAATAATCATCCTCTGAGAGAATCTCATTAGGAGGGTCTCCCTTTACATTATCATAGGGCAAAAAAAAAATCACCATTTTACAGTAAAAGGAAAAAAGCTCTGAGTATATTTACAATACATACACTATACATAAATACAAGAACAACACTTACATAATATTAATAAACTTATAACAAGGGTTGCCTAAACACTACAGAGTATATAAATGCAGAGGAAACTATTGGGAAATTAGATCTTTAGATAAGCTGGAGAAATAAATTCATTTGCAATTAAAACTCTGAACAGAAAACCAAATGAAGACTTAAGAAATTAACACATTTGTTTGCCAGGATCACGGCGGGGGGGTTATCCATTAATGTGTAGGACCTCCTCTGGGCACTCCAGGTCCCTGGGGTCAGAAACCCAAGAATCTTCTGTAAAATTATATCTGTAAAGCAAATCAGATGCAGCACATCTAGTCAATTTGCTGTTCAGAGGCTTTACGCCTAAAATAACTGTTTTGTAAACGAAAGGATGTTTTTGTAGTTTTACACAGATAGATCTTGTGATCCAATCACCATGTATAATGAGCCAAGTGTCAAGAAAAAGGAAAAAGATGCTTGCTTGATTTGGCCAAAGATGATATTTTTCTTTATTCCCATGTATTTATTCAAATACAACTGAGAGATTGATTCAAAGGAATATGACGTTCCAATTGACCCCCACACACCAAGAGCGACGTCTAGACTACTACTAATTATAACTAAGTCATTTTAAGTGGCAGGTGGGTATCTTAAAGGTGGTCTGCTCTCACCATTTCACAACACAAAGTTCTGAGTACATTCTTCTATGGACAAACATGAATTTGCTGGTTTCTCTTATTTAAAATGAGCATGTTATGATACACATAATTGCATTATGATGCAAGATGACATAATATGAAAGACAGTGTTTTCAAGCTGGTTTTCTGTAAGTAGTTATCTCACATCCACGGAGAGTTGGTTTGCCATGTGATGCGATGCGATGCGTCCCACATAGACATGAACAAAACAAAACATCTACCATTCTGGGGTGGGGCGGAGTGGGTGATTTTTAAAATGAATTTTCAACACAACAAATTGTGGACAGACAAGTTGATAGGAAAGAGCCTTGAATATAGGCACCAGTGCCCCAGTTCAACAATACCCATCCAATGTAATAAAGTTTGAGAAACAAAATATAAACTGTAGTCTGGATGTAATTACAAAATTCTGTTATGGGAAAACTAGAAACACAAAAAGTATTTTCTATGTTTTAGCGGTGTCTTTGGAACATGAAATTAGCAGAAAAGGAAGATGTTGGTATGTCCCTAAAATATCTTTCTTTTTGATTACTTGGGCACTTTCACTAGAATTTGACCCAAATTCTACCTTCCTAGTCACCCTCATTTCTCAACAAAAATGAATCTCTGTGGAAGTCTTGGTATGCCTGCTTTGGAGAAAGCAAGACATAATAACTAACACAAAGTCATTGGTTCTTGCTTTGCACAGAAGGCAGACTCTGTTGTCGCAAACATTAAAAATTTCTAGCGATGAAATCCAGAAAGAATAAAGCACTGATGTGACAGTTCCCACTATTCATCTCTTTTCAACTCATTTAAAGCTGTGGTTTTGTTGTTGAGAAATTACTGTTTGTGAAACCCAATTAACTGAGAAGTGCCCCTTTCTGCCATGAGCTGTACCCATGGAACACTAGCTTTCAGCATGGAAGGGAATCTGTTTATACAGGTTTTATCTCTTCCCTTAGTCAAGTCACAAGGAGAAAGATCATAATTCAGGAGATTCATTTTCAGAAAAAGAAACACCATGAGAAATGATGTTCTCTTAATGTTTTCTGAGTGCATTAGTCCATCCATGGATCAATACTGTCAAAGGCCTCGTTCTACACAGAAAAGGAGGTGATTTCATTTCTCTGATGTTGGACAGCTTCTTACATAAAATTCAATGACACTAACACAGTACTATAAACAAATTATTTATAAGACTACTTAAAACATTCCAAGGTGGTGCTGTTTGGTGAGAAACCTGAAAAGGAACGATCCCTTGTCTCTCCTTGCTCAGCATCTGAATGCATGGGAATGTCACCCTATGAACAACTCCAAGGTCTGTTATTAATCAGTTATGTGGAAGTGAAAACTTCAAATGTCCCTTAAGCAGAATTTAGCAGATCTACAGAAGTGGAAAGGCTTTTACTATACATACAAGGAGATATGTGGAATTGAGAAAATTTACTCTGCTAAAATGTTATGGAGTAGGGAAGAGTTTTTGATGATTCTGGATCTCAAGGTCTCAAGGCCAAATATTTGGAGGAAAGTAACAAGTTCAGGGTGACTTCTGGCTGTTGCTTGGTTTATAATGACCTTTCATGTGTGACTGATTTCAAATATTCTGTGCCACTTCATAATAAAACCACTTCAATGTTAGAAATACAGAATGCTGGCTGCTGGGAACACATGCCTTGTATGGTGTAGTGTGAACAATACAGCCCCCCAGAGCCAGACCGAAGCTAATTCACATTCCAACTCTGTCATTCACTATTCCTGGGTTTATGGACAACCCAGTCACGGTCTCCATGCCTCAGCTTCCCCACTCTAAAAGGTAAAACCATTGTACAGATTAGAGGGCACATGTTGCAGACTTATCTAGGATAGCTGTTGGCACATAGTGTTTATTAAGAAACAGCTACTATTTTCATGGTTTATTGAATCATTTGATCTTTCAAGTCATTTTAATATTCTCAGACAACTTCCAGAAAGCAGTCTGGTCAGAAGACTAGACTTTGGTGAGATTAAGGAACCCAGCAACTGTCCTTTGACAATTCATTGGTCGTTTACACCCTATCCTGGCCAATTTCCTCCTTTCTGAAGAGAAACAGTTGAGGGTATCCTAAGCCTGTGGCTTGGGGTGTGACCATTGTCCGTTGTGGTAGTCTTCACGTCCAGGGTCTGAGTGTATAATCACAATTATGCTATTAAAATTTCTCTTACCAAATGTTTGGCTCTGAAAGTGTGATTTTACTGATCGCTCTCCACAGCTTGTTTGGGTGAAGTTGTGCTCTGAGATGGCAGGGCTGGAGCGCTTGTCTATTCATATCATTATATTTTTAATTTTTATTCATGATTCCACTTTTAGCAACAAAATAATCATAGGAAAAAAATGTGACATTCTGAAATGTAAATCTGAAAACCTTGATTAAAGGGCTAGGCTTACTGTCAGTTGTATTTCACTAGACTTTTTAGGGAGACATCATCATGTCAATATGCATTACAAATGGTTCTTAGATGATAACAGGAAATATAAGGGGAAAGGAAATGAAGAAGAAATATAAAGATGGGTTTGCAGAGTAGATGTTAGTGGCTAAAAGAAAGCAAAACAAATATCCCTCAGTGTGTTGCTCTGCAGAAACTGACTGTTGTCAGAACAAAACTTTTCGAGACACACCCACACAGTGTTTCACAAGTATGGGGCGAATCACAGTGACGTTTATACCTCAAAATTATAATCGCCATACTCCGTAATACACTGACGATAACCTTAATGTTCAGATTTACGTTCTTACATTTTTGTCAGGGTGACTAAACTAGAAATACGAAAATAAACAACATTAAGTATATTACGAGACATAAAAAATTTTAGTGGGTGTATGAATGGATGTAAATTACTATGTGCATATATCCACTGTGTGTGTGTGTGTGTGTGCATGCACATTTCCCAAATGTAGAGGAAAAACCCAGTCTGCTGAAGAATTATTGCTGTGTAAAATTACAGGAATATCTCATTGGTCATAATGTTTATTGACAGGCACTTTCAGCTTTTAATTCACTTCTGAAAATGGGCATTAGCTTATTGTTATTGCCAGTACAGATTCATTTAACACGTGGCCATATCCATAGCACTTAATCTTGTCAACATGTTGCTCTACCTAAAAGAATTCCTTCTGGAATTAAAAAGAATCAACACCTGTATAATTTTATAACCAACTTCATCGAGGAGGAAGATAACAATTGCTAGATGCTTTTCTTTAACACAAGCAAAATCCTACACAACTGTCTTCCTCTTCAGGCAAAGACCTTTTCAGTCTGGACTCAGTTGTTTTCAACTTAAAAGACTTCATTGTGTTTTAAACCATCCTGGCTAAACTGAGACAAGTGGCCACCCCACTGTGTTAGAGTACATGACTTGGGAACAGAGTTCCCGTGGCAATATCACTCATGGTAAGATATACAAGGCATATCTGAACAAGGTTTTTTTTTTTTTTTATTGTGATGAAAACTAGAAGCTCTTTTCCCCAACATACTTCATCAAACTATTTACAACCTCTGTAAAATTGTGAGTCTGAAAATACTTTTTCCACTATGACATAGGTAACGAATACAGGAAAATAGCTCCATTCTTTTTTTTTTTTTAAGATGCAGTATCCTATTTCATTTTCTTATGAAAATCTGAATTTCTATTGCAACTGCACAGTATTTAGCATATTCAAAGTACCAATGGACATGGGTTGCTAAACAGATATTACTCTATAATGAAACTGTGAAAATATAGCATTTGTAATTTTTATATACACTTCTCAACTATAAAATGCAGGCAAAGTCATATATAGTATTATAAGCTGATTCCCTAATAAGGTAAATAACTTACATTTCTAAACAGCATGGATTATTACAAATACACTCTTTTAAAAAAGTTCTTTGTTGACATCTATTAGCCCACTGGCTGCTGCATATACAAGTGTGTATACAGGTGTGCATGGTTTAGGGGTGTCTAGATAAGAAAGTGGAAGGCAGTGTGAGGATAAGTAGAAATGTAACATGGAAGACATAACTTACTAAACCCCTTTTCTAAACAAAACCAAATCAAATCCAAAGATCATTTAATGAGATATACTACCTCAGAAAGATTGGAGGAAGAGATTTGGTCAATGAAGGTGTAGAATACATTTACCTCTGAAGTTTACAGGCATTAGTAAAGAGTAAAATCTGAGATTGGATTATGGACTATGAGTATTAAGGCTTTCTGGGCCTACGATGATTCAGAAGTTATCTCACGTTCAGTCTCTTACATGAAGACCGTAACTCTATGTATCAAGGATGCTGGTATTCTTAACACTGCTTAAATTCGGTCAATGCTTACTATAAATGTTAAGACACCTTTATAATAACTTCAAGGCTACATTTCTAAGCAGTCATAATAACATAACAAAGGCGTAATACATTTGAAGGCCTCACCTCACCAGATTTATTCAATTGCAGCTTTGGTAAGTATAATAAATGAAGTACAGAATAAGGAATACTGCATCTTTATCCACATACATGTTATCATTCTAATGAACTGATTTCAAAGTGCAGAATTCTATTGATGTTTAAAACACAAGTGGCAATTTGAAGTTTAAAAAAGCTGTATAAAAATGGATGCAATCTTCAGAAACCTATTTCAAATTTTAAACATAATGAAAATGGCCTTTCTAATCATCTAGAACTGGCATTTGTAAACACTGTAGCATATTTTAAGTTTTCCCCCCTGACAATCTTTTTCCTATTTTTCACTTAAACTTTAAAGTGAATGAAAAGTGCTCTTTTTTTTAAAAGGTGGTTGATGTTACTGTTATACAACTGCTTTTGAAAATAAAAATCCTATAGTGTTTTGTAAAAGTAACGTCAGGCAGGTAGTACAGTACAGTCTTCCTGGAAAAGTCATTTGGAATTTTAGCTTAAATGCCTTAATAGAACTTAAGACAAGTTATCATGCAGGCTTCTCAGAATCCATATTGAGAACTGACAGGATGGGGCTGGCGCCGAAGGGGAAGTGTGACTCTTTCCCCCAAATGACTTAAGATAGGAATATGAGGGGGCCACCTGTTAGAACCTTAAAGCCTGAACCTCACAACTTTTCAAACAATGTTACCTTCCTTGAGCTCAATCTCTACCATGTGAAGAAGGTGAGGCCTCCTGCGGCGTCTCTGCCTTTCTAGTGCAGAGTCGCCAACACACAGATGCGCCCAGCCGCCAGTCAAACTGCTTCAGGTTCCAAACCCAAGTCTGCTTCTAGTTAGCAGACCACTGACAAGTCCTCTGGATTCTGTCCTGTTCTGTTGTTCATCATCCACTGTGCTTTTTCAAGAGGCTAGAATGGACATCAGATGAAATGCCTGAAATATTCCTACTTAAAAATCCAATTCCGTCTTTCCCAAACCACTTTCCTTTTCATGGGGAAACACTTGTAGAAAATTCACCAGGGAGAATTTACTACTCTGAACCAGCCCCAGACAAGTTTCATTCCTGGGGCTACATCAGTCACTGAACTCATTCACTTCTTGTACTTGGATCCCTCCTTAGAAATATCAATATGTCAAAACGGGGAAATGGTGTAACGTTGACAGGTTTTATAAGTTAATCTATTGTCTCAATCTGGTTTCCACATTCAAGGGGTGAGGAGAAAAGCCCACTTCCCCAAATCTTTCCTATGTTATTAGAGAGCAGCAGCTGCTTTCATTCTGTGCTAAATTTAAGTCAAGCTGTCACTCAGGAAGCTTCCACTGCCTGTCAGTTCTATGGAACCTAAAATCCATTTCTGCTGGTAACACTCTCAAGACCTCGTTCAGCAAAGAAAAGGACTGGCCCTCTTCTGAGAGCAGCAGAATGAAATCAGGTCTGCACTTCGGCTGAGTGACTCACCTACTGCTGGCAGCTAGGTTCCAGGGCAACAGAGGGCTTCACGGCTGTGTTCCCTGTTCTGTGTTCTTTGCCACTTATTAGTAACCAATGCTGGCATGCACCAAGAAGCCTTTTTTCTATTTTGAATGTCACAAGCAATGAGAAGGAGTTGCATACAGTACAGATAAAAAACTTTCCAGTTGGTAAAAACCGAGTGCTTGGTGGGTAGTAAGTAGATTGTGTCAAAGAAGCTATTTATCAATAGAACTGCAGCCCTTGTTGGAGGGAAATTGCCTGATGAATTTTTCAGACCTGGCAGAAAATGTAGAGCACATATTTTTGAAGACAGAATTTGACCTGAAAATCATTATGCTGTTGCTTGAACATTTAAAAAATGTCTTTTAATACCATCCAACACAAATCGTCCTTGTTTCAGTGTTTATAGCTCTTTCTTGCTTCATCAGAATAAGATTATCTGAATTAGAAGACGATCCTAAAAAGGATAATTCTGTAGCCAGAAATTATTTCAGAATGTTCAAATATTTAAAAATGAGCTAGTAATATCGTGAGGTTAATTTGTGCAATTCCCCAAATCAAGTGTTTGTAATTAAAATATATTGCAAAGGTCTATGCTGGCAACCTTTTCTATCTAAGCTATAAAAAATCTTAACAACAACAATAATAACAAAAAAACCTTGCTAAGCCCCTCAGCCACGTAAAGCTGAAAAAAACAGCTTTTAGTGGGGGAGAAATATGGTAATTTTTCTGAAAGAATGCTTGTTGGTGATGTATTGCTTTGTTTACTGTAGACTTTGCTAGTTGCAAAAAAGGCTCATAATTTTAGGGTGTTGACAGGGCTATAATTTCCTCTCACCCTCAGCACAACACCCCTGCAGATGCCAGTGCAGAACCACTGGGTCCTGGTACAGTTCAGAAAAGGACATCTGGGTAGAAGAACCTGCTGGAGAGTCACTTATCCTGGGCTCTCCAAGTGAGGAGACTAGCACCATGTCAGCTTTTCCTTAGGGAGCGTCCCCTTCCTACTGACTTGGTTCCAAGGAGGACTGACCCATTAACCCAAGAGTTAATTCCCTGTGATGCCTCCCTGGCCTTTCTAGTCACCAAATAACTGTTTTCAAACAAGAAAAGGGGAGCATAATCTTTAATTGTGGTACTCGACCAAGCAGGACAACAAACAGCAGAAAGATTACCTCAGTGCTGTAAATGTAACCAAGACATCTAGAATGCTGGGGTGTTTTTTACAATCCCTTTAGTAAGCATGAAAATTGGTAACGTGAGTCCTCAGTGAAGTTATTGTAGGAAAGTCCTTTTATTCATTATTGCTTTTCTCCTCAAGAGGCGCATTATTTCCATCTCTGCTTTGTCTGATTTTTCATGTTCACTGACTTTGCCTGGGCAGCCCCACCTCTTACCTTGGTGCCAGTGTGTCTAAGAAAGTTTTTTCCCCCCCTTTTCTTGTAATCAAATACTAGGGGCAGGAAGAGATGATGCCTAGGTGACAGAACACTGCAATTTGAAATGGGGCAGTAGTTTTTTAGACAGGCTCTTCCTATTCAACTACAGAACAGCTCTGTGCCAGTCCATGCCAGGGCAGACACCAGGACTAGACTCCGACTGAAATGTCGCTGCCCCTCTGCGCGAACAGATGAACAAAACAGAATCAAAACAAAACAAAAACAATCAACGACAAACAAATGAAAGATTCAATGTTGATTTTCTTCGGGGCATGGCAAAATGACAAGTTGCGGGTGACAGCTAGTCGCCGCCATCACTATCGCAAAGGGCTGCCTGGGTCCCCTTTATTTTCAGGTAATGGAACCTCTCCAACAGCTGCTTCTTCTCTACTTTCATGCGCTTGCTGGTAACAGATTGGATGTGTGTTCTATCTTACTCTGATAGTAACTACCACTTTTTGTAAAAAGGGGTGAAGGGGTGGGATGATGGGAGAATAATCCAAATTTCAAAGGTCTTGTTCTGGCCATCAATTTGTGCTAGATGACCTTTAAAGTATCAATAACAAAACGTCTGACAGCTCAGAAAATGTACAAGCTACAAACATCTTTAAATGGCAGAGTACACAGCATGGAAAACAAGGCCTGTCTCTCTAGCATTTGTGTCACCGATCTCCCAGGCCAGCGTGAAGACGTTTCTCGGCTAGTCGTGATGGGGGTTACCTTCAGACCAAAAGGAGAAGTGTCACTTCTTTTTCCTGCTCTGGTTTCAGACATCGTGGGATGGTGATGCCCTTTTGCGTTAACACTGTGAAGGGGATTCAGCCCTGCTGAATTAGGTGCCGCTAAGAGATCCAGCTCTTACGCTCAGCTGGACAGGTAGCATTCCTCACACCAGCATGTGCCTCCGGCGGTGCAGTGCCAAGTGATCTGACCGGGAAAAGCTGCGATCACAGTCCGCGCACTTGAATGGCTTCACTCCCGTGTGTTTGCGGTAATGCCTTGTCAGTTCATCCGAACGAGCGAACTTCCAGGTGCAGCCTTCCCAGGTACACTTATAGGGTTTCTCCCCTGGAAGAGATAAAGACAGGCTTTGGTGCTCCATCGCTTACCCACGATAACCAAGCCAGGACTATAGCTTGGGAAATCGTTCTCAAAGGATTGTCCGTTTGGTAATCTTTTCACAGGACACCTTACCATCACGCCAGCAGGTCTGGGGTCAGACAGTGGGGATTTTGATCTTGTCTCTCTTGCTGTGACATCCAAAAAGCTAACACTTGCATCTTCAATGATGGGTAAGCTGCTTTCCATTCAAAAATAACAGAAGGCATAGGCTGATTGCTACTGGGTATAATCATCATTGGTAGCATAAAAGGGCACTTCACAGATCTATCTTGGGTCACTGGACTCCTCAGAAAGCACTAGAAAGGCTAATTCATTATGTTTTGCTTCAATATTTCCCCCAAATGTGTATCACTGAGATGTCCTGGGCCCTTCTAGGACACAAAATCCATTTGTCACTGAGAATATACATTACAAGGTAAAGTGTTGCACCACCCCTGAAATTAGATATTATATAAATAGCCACTTTTGGATTATCTATTGGAAAGAATCTTAGATAGCTTACTACTGTAATGTTTAAATAACTTTGTCAGTGATCAAGAATTAGGGCAAGCCCTGAGGAAACATTGAGAGGGTCTGAGTGTTGAAATTCATGATTAAAAAAAAGCCATCAGTAGTATGTAATCTGACCAGGTTTCTCAGTCAACTTGTAAGAACAGTAAAATATGCAAAGGCTTTGCTGGGAAAAGATACAGCAGCCATTGTCCAAATGAGCTCCCAGGGGGAGTGGGACAATAGTTGACCCAGGTGTGCTTTTTCCTGGCTCTCATTCAGAGTAGAAGCCCTGTCCCCATGCAACCCCACAAAACTGATCTCTGCTCTGCTCCTTACAGTGCTCAACAGCATGCTTCTGGTCGTGCATGGCTTCCGGTGAAAAGACCGACTGTAAGGAGGGGAGCTAACTGCTGATCCTTATGTCTACAGCTGCAAAGTTAGCATCGTTAACCCCACTTTGGAGATGAGAAAACTGAGGCACAATGTATAGAGTAGCTTGCCCAAGGCTTCTGAAAAAGATATGTTTGGCTCCAAATTTAGCACTTTTCACTATGCTATAGTGGAATGGATAATTCCTCAATTAAACTTTGTTTCATCCTTGAAGTTACTTTTATTTTCCTAGCTACTACCAGAATATTCATTTTCTATTTCTATTAAATCACCTATTACAAGATATCATAGAGATTTTATGTTTCTGTATTCAGATACCAATTTCTGAATACATGGAAGTCAAGGATCATGCTTCTGCTATTTCAGTACCCTCAGAGCCTAGAATAGGTACCAAGCAAGCACTTGAATAAATTAATAAGCTGCAACACACACACACACACACACACACGACAAAACTAATAAAACTCTGTGAGAGTACAAGTAACGCCTACATGGGAAAACTAGACCAAACTGGACCCAACATTTACATTCAACTTTACATAAACACTGTTTCTATGAGTTCTTTTAGGATCAAGTGGTCCTTTCAGAAGTAGAGTGAATAGTACACACTAGTTAAATCTAGAAATATTGATGCACTAATTGTGGCCCACAGAAAATTCCAGGTGACTCTGAAAGGGCTCCATTCAACCAGAAGTCTAATGACTGAATTAAGTCAAAACCTCAACTTCTGACTCATTCGGTCTATGAAGACAAAAGTCTACATTTGCAGGTGTCTACTGACCAGAGACAACCCAAAATGTTACAAACAAATAGCAAATCCCTAACTTAAAAAGTTGAGGAGATCTAGATAGCATAGTAATGGAAAAGGCTGCATGCTTTTCTTTATGCCATCCTTATGTTTTTGAAATTTGCATCATGAGCATGGGTTCTAATCAGCTGAGCTAGACAGCAATCATATATTCCAAAATACATCCATCCTTGGTGCACTGAGCTCCGTTATCTGACTGAAACTAACAGGCATATCCTCACTATCTTTTGTGTTATACTGGACCCAACTACCGAGAATGTAAGGCCTGAGGAGGGGGGAATAAAGCAATGTCTTTAATGAGGAAAAACCTTTCTCTTTTATGTGGTAGGAGGATGTATGTCTCTGTCGGGTGAGAAAGACTGAGATTAGAGACCTGCTAGAACATTCAATTTGCCATTCCAGATAGAGGTAAAAGCAGCAACACCAGAACCAGGATGGACATGGAATTGAGCAGGCTCAAGGAGGAGATGTCACAGACTGGCATGGCCCACCAGTCACAAGGTGGTGGTTGATAACTGGTTATACTCATGACGAACAAGGGTCTGACCTACAGACATGCTTATCCATGATGGTCTTTGGGAACAAGAAGAAAGTCTTGTGTGAAGTATGGCATGTATGAGAGAAAAAAAGAGGCAGACCCTGATTTGTCCTGTACTGACAAATGGTCAGAATATTACAGCAGATTTGACTGTTCAACTTGTAATACTGAAGAGCATGAAAAGAATGAGGGAAAACTATGTCTGTCACCAGATGAATGCCACCTTGGAAGGCTGGCACTGGCTAGGGTGGTCCACCATTGAGATGTTTATTGTCTCAAATGCTCTCTGGATTTTCTCACATTGCCAAGTCAGCACTTAATAGTCTCTTATTTCGTTTTCAAAATCATAACAGTCATACTTTTACTCTCACACTGGCTGTTTACCAATGACATCTGTATCCTTCCCATTTGAAAATCTGTAAACTAGGTGGTGAACTATGGCTCTTAGAGCACATTCAGTCTGTGGCCTGGTTTTTGTGCAACATGTGAGCTAAAGAATGGTATTTATATTTTTAAATGGTTGGAAGAAAAATCAACAGAGGACTATTTCATGGTGTGTGAAAATTACATGAAATTCAAATGTTAGTGTCCATAAATTAGTTTTTATTAGCACACAGCCAAATTCGTTTATGTATTATTTATGGCTGCTTTCCAGTGATGGCAGAATTGAGAGCTGCAATAGAACAGGCCTGCGATACCTAAAATATTTATTATCTGACCCTTTACAGAAAATCTGTTGACCCTTGATTTAAGAGACAGGCAACTCTACATTTTGTAGGCTTCCTGATTAGAATTGGGGTATATAAAGTACATTGTTATTTGGGATAGACAGATAAGGGGATGCATTGACTATGGAATAATCATTTATTTTCAACTTAGGTTCCTCAATTAAAATTCTAACAGTCTTCTCAAGTTATCAACTAAGTTGTTTCATGGCAATTACTTTAAGCATTGGACAAAAGGAAATAAGTGATTCTCTGAAAAGAACCTACCATTTGATTTCACAAATCAAACCATAGTAAGATACTATGAGAAGGCCCATATCAAAAATACCAGAAACAATAAGTACTGATGATGGGTAGAGAAAAAGGAATGTAGAAAAAGGACTGTTACACTGCTATAGGAAACAGTAAGTATCTCAAAATATTAATACAAAATTTTCCATATCACCGAGCATTCAACTTCTCAGTATTTACAAATTTAGAATACGTACACTCTTATGTCCTTTGTGGAACTATTTACAATAGCCAACTTATGAAAACAACGTAAGTGCCCAACAACAGGTGAGTGGGTTAAGAAGACATGGCATATATACACATTGAAGTAGTGTTCAGCTATAAAAAGGTGAAAGCCTACCACTTGTAATAACATAAAGAGACCCTGAGGATATTATACTAAGTGAAATAAGTCAAATTAAGAAAGACAAACACCATATGATTTTACTTGTGTTATACAGAGAAAATAAACATATGAACCAAATAAAACAAAGCAAACTTCAGAAGTGTAAGATGAATGGGTGGTTATCAGAGTGGCAGGTGGAAAGGGTGTGTTAATTCGAGTAAAGAGGACACCTGAATGGTAGACAGAACTGAACATTTACTTGTGAGCTCAATGTAGCACACACAGGTTGATTTTCAAGATGCACCTAGAACATATATAATGTTATAATTCAATGTCAGTCCAAAAACATGCATAACAAAACAACAACAACAAAATGCAGAAGGTAGCAGCTCAGATGCATCCTTTGTCTCTAAGAAGGTTATTTTACTATTTTAAACACCAGGGTGTGGGGCCAGAAAGGAAGCATCAACTGATTACAAGGATTTCTGTGAATCCACAAATGTGGAGCAAGAACCAGTGCAAAATTAGATAAATAGTGGGTGAGGTGGAACCTAGCTAAGCAATCATGAAAATAAAGGGGGGGGGGGGCAGGGAGAAATGGACGAATTTGTTCAAAAGGCACAAATTCTAGCTATCAGATAAATAAGTTCTAGGAAGTAATGTACTATATGCTGACTCTAGTTAATACTCTAGTGCATATTTGAAAGTTACTAAGAGAGTAAATGTTTCTCATCACAAGAAAAAAACCCTAAAACTATGTGTGCTTGATGGATGTTAACTACACGAGTTATAATGATCATTTATGACATACAAATACAGAATCATTATACTGCACACCTGAAACAAATGTTATATGTCAAATATGTCATTTTTACAAAAAGACAAAGAAATAGGCCTAAGATATACAAGAGGTGGATACTTCCTTACTGATGAATAAAACCAGTGAAAATGACATATAAACTTATTAGCAATCAGGGTGTGATTAACAAAGGCATATAATATAGAATGCAAACATTCTCCATTGGAGAGTGGAGAAGAGGGTGGAAGTATATCAGAAAATAGTAAATAATTATCTGGGTAGTGAATGAATTTTTTGGAAAATTTTCTTACAAAAATACAAACTTCCTTTTAATATTCAAAAAACTTTATGCACAGCATTCCTTTCCTCCATTGCCTCATTAATAAAATTGTAGTACGGATAATGTCTCCATGCTTAAAAGAATAAAACAAGACCTTTAAATCTGTCTTCAAAGTCAGAGGCTGAGGTGGGGGGTGGAGGGTAAAGAGAGGCTAGGGAGAGCTGGTTTTTGTTACTCACTCAAGAGAGACCCGCATTTTAATTATATCTGCCCTTCAAAAAACAAAATAAAACAAAAACAGTAAGTGCTCTTTGTACTAGTCAAGTTTTAGAAAGGGATGAAAGAACAATTTTAGTGGTGACTGCATTGTGTTAAATAGTACATTCTATTTTATGCTTGTGCTTTGAAGCAATGCAAAGGGTACAATCTTATTAACAAAGATAACAGAAACTAACCTCATGATGTGAGTAAAAATTAATTAAAAGGATAAATCAGTTCATAAGACCTATAGTGGTCTGCATAAGCGAGCCCAGAAAGGATCTATTGAAGATAAGACAAAGTTCTTCCATTCTTTCTTTCCCTTAGAGTCTTGCTGGAAAATAGAAAGCTAAATTTAATGTGAAAAAGCAGAGGCACTGTGGTAGGTGAATTTTCCATGAAAATCTTATCGATAGAGCTGGCCTGGACAATGAAAGGAGTCAGTACCGCTCTGATATTGTGCTTCTACTGCACACGGCTCAGCTGCTCTGCACCAGGCTGGCTGGTGGTGATACTAAACACGATTTCCAGTAATTTCTTTAGGAACAGTGAATTGTCCTTAAACTCATTTGAATTAGAATTTGGCAAATGTATTATTCAAAAGTGTTTTCCCTGGAAATAAGCTAAAAATAAAAATAGCATGCTACTTTCTTTCTTTTGTCTAACCCACAAATATACTTAGAATTTCTACTGGCAACATCTTTGAAAATGTTTTTAATATTTTTGAAAATAATGAGAAGTTCTGACTTTACATCATCTTTTATAAGCCCCATGAATTATGCAATTATAGAAACATATCATTGATGTCTTTATCAATAAGTCTCACTGATTCTTTAAGCTGAGACAAACTGTTCATGTATTAAAAAAAATCAAAGGACACCAGATGGCTGGAGGGTAGTTGAAACCATGTCATGCCTTGGGATGCTGTTTATTAACTTCTAGATCTTTAATTCAATGTTTCTATGTCCTATGTCAGAGGTATAAGCCATTTTTACCTTTTGTAATTATAAAGAAAAAACATGCCCATTTTCCAACAGTTTGTTTTCCTTCAGTTCCTTAAACATCCTAAACTATCAAAATCTCAGCAAAAGGAAAATGTTAAATAATGGAAGATCTTCTAAGTTAAAGTGAAATAGTTGTGTAAAGAAACAAAAGAGCCTATTACAAAGGGGGCCTGTTAATTTTCGTTCTAAATTTTTTTTGATCTCTATCTTTGGGGTTTAAGTTAAATACACTTTCACATCCAAAGAAATGGTGTATGTGGGTGTGTATGTGTGTGTGCATGCGTGTTGAACAACATTAACTAGATAGGATTCTAATTAAATGTCCTGAAAAAAATGAAAACTCACATAAGGTTTTTTTTTTTTTTTTGATGAAAAAGTCAACAAACTGATTTATTATGAGAAGCACAGTCTTTCAACTTTAGTTAAAGAAAAGGATTAAGAGTCACTAAATGCATTTCTATGACATTTACCCAGCAGAAGGCATAATAAAGTCTAAAGAAAACACGAGGTATTGAATAGATTCTCAAAACCTACGAAACAAAAAATAACTTTTTCAGGTACCTCTCATTTCACCACCTGAAATGCTGAAAGGTAAATGTGCACTGAGACAAAAGACAGGTGCCTTTTCATATTAAAATGACAGGTGAGCAGTACACATAAGAAGAATGTGCAGTCTGAAAGAGCTTGGGTCAAACAAAACACCCATGTGCTCACATCAGCTTCTCTCCATTATTTTCTCAAGCAACTGAAAAGGAACACGTTTTGCAACAGGAAACATAGGCATTTTCTTTGGTTCAGAAGTGCATTTCTGAAATGTGTCCCTGTTTAACTTTTATAAAGTTTCGGGGCCCCAGACACTGACAAATGAGCTTCATTACACTCACGGCTCAACATATTTGCTGTGACAATCTGCTTCACTTGAGGAATGGTATTTGCATATGAGGGGAAGAAAAAAATTCAGAATCAAGATTCCTATCTTGTCTTCTGGTTTCTGTTACATTAAGTTCATAAAAGTTCACAGATTTTTTCGATCGATACGGAAATTAGGTATTTTTTAAATAAGGGAACAAAACTGAGAGCTGAGATTACAAGGCCCCTGACCTGTCGAGGGGTAGAACAGACTGTCTGCTTCTTGGTGGTGTTAAAATAGAATAGATAGCACAGACTTTGAAATCAGGCAAGATGAGACGTGGTCAAATGCAGGCTTAGTGACTGATCTGCAATGAGATCTCAGGCTAAGGAGTTAAGCATGCTTGAAACACTCTCCCCATCTGTAATATGGAGACACCAATGTAGCTTAGAAATACACACCCACCGGATAAGTGATAGGTGCTAATAAGAGATATTCTATTTTTTAAATTTTTTTTCTTGAGATAAAATTGGTTTACAATACTGTATATGATTTAGGAGAGGATATTTAATTTGATAGAGATGTAATTCAAGTGTTTTTTGTTTTTTGCTAAGAAATCTGAATGATACAAAGTCAAAGATAGACTGCTATTTTGATGAAAACACTAAATTTCCAGGCCACTGGATGCCAAACCTGATCCTTACTTCCCTAATATTTCAAGTGTAAAACTCCTTCATGGGTCAGTCAGACCAATGTGATCTAAATTTTTGGATTCATTTGGCCAATTCAATGAAAGAAGTTATCAATATTCCACTGAATTGTCTGCACTGAATAAAGGGGGTATCTTTTTCAAGC
Organism: Galemys pyrenaicus; assembly: GCA_019455555.1. Taxonomy (NCBI): domain Eukaryota; kingdom Metazoa; phylum Chordata; class Mammalia; order Eulipotyphla; family Talpidae; genus Galemys; species Galemys pyrenaicus. The sequence continues at coordinate 1,240,232 of JAGFMF010011655.1, read as the reverse complement.
AGTCTGTTCTTTATTTCTTGAGCAATTACATAATGGCTATTGTCCCCGATAAAAATGCTTGCTACGGCACCTAGCACTGGCCATGTACTGCTCTTGGCCCTAAGAGCTTTATGGATCTGCAGCTTCCTAATGAAGTAGATGCAGGAACCAACGCCACTTTGCCCAGAGCCAATTACTATGTGGTGGAGGTGGGAACTGAAGCCTGGGAGTCTGACACCCAAGTCCATCCTCTTAACCACTGCTCTTGCTCTCAACACTTTACTGCTTTAACAGACCAAAGTATCTGGTCACAACTGCACAAGCAGACTAGACAATGAATGGTTACAGGTTCACAGTGTGGTAGCACAGAGGGCAGCCTTCTCATCTAGAAACCAAATACAAGTGAACTAAAACATCCTATAACGAAAACATCCTTCACTGAAAATAAGCAGTTCAAGGTCCAAGGATAACACTTTAGGATAACACTTTATTTGGTTGTTCTGAGTTTATAGTTTTATGTAGTGACAGCTTCATTTTCTAGTTTCTGGTTACTCTTTCTCAATTTCTTGTGCAGAGACCGCCTTCTTTACCTGTCACATAAATGTTTACCAAGATCTCGACGTTGCTCTCTTTTGCTCTCCAAGCTACCACCACAGCTTTTAAGGTAAAGATTTCTAATTACACCTCTGCTTTGCTCCTCAGCAGCACAAGCTCAGAGGGTGATGGGACATTTCCAATCATCAGTCCAAAAGCAACCTCAACATGACCAAAACTTGATTCATATCTAGACAAGACCTGTTCTCCTCTTCCTGTTTTGCTATCTGTAAAAAAAGGCAACCCCAGCTATTCCAGGTATCAAATCATAGATCTCTACAGTTGGAGAGATTACCTGGACGCTTTCCTATCTGTTATTCTCTACCTGCCCCAACCTGATTATCACATCTGCCAGTTCTGCCTTCCAAATCCTTGTCCCGTATCCACTCTAGTTTACTCCCATCATGATGGTCTGCCTTTTTGAGGTTTACAACAGGTATTGCCAACACCAACTAGTAGTTTTGATTTCCAGTTTTATATCCTGTCCCCTGTACCTTATAGTCTACACTGTACTGAAGGAAAACATTCTCCAAGACTGGCCACATCACTCTCCGCACCCTGGCACCCCTGTGTTAAAACTCTCATTGCGCCCCCTGTGGTTCAGGCTCTCAGGCGGACAGTGTGGTGCTAACCATGGCACTGCGCTTCCCTCATCACTGTGTCCCCAGGGGCTAACCCAAGATCTCTGTGTTAATAGAGGCTTGTTGATTCAGTGCATGTGATGACTTAGATTCAAATATTTCATTCTTTGAAAATATGAATCAAGATAAGAGTTATTTTTTTGTGTCTGTTGTTTACATTCTATGATCTCTGTTTTAATGAATTAGAATGTATATTTTTGAAAGAGAAAATAAATTTGGCATTTTATTTAAAGCTAGTGCCATTTAAAGGCTTATTCTTCAAACAATTATCTTGTTTCAAACTTCAAATTAGTAACACGTGTCTTGTGCCTTTTACTTTGCTGCACAAATGAGCTTTAATCTTTAATATACTATATCTAGTTTATATTTTTTGTTCTAAGTTATTAAGATTTTTATCAAAGTGTCTTAAGCATTACAAATAAATGTTATTTTATAAACTCCTCAACGGTGAATACATTTTCTATAAAAATACAATTTCTCATTTTTAATAATTTCATGTAAACCACAAACTTGGAACCATTTTTAGTTGAGTCTCCATTCAGGATAAGATGATCAATAATCACGGTGGAGTTATTTGGCAGGGCATAAGGTAGGACAAGGCTGTGAAAATCTATTCCCGTTCTTCCTTGACCCACCTTGGGTGGCTTCGTGGCTAGAATAAAGCCAAAGGCAACGGGAGGTAGTGGGAGCAGGTCAGAAGGTCACACAGCATTTTGAACATTCTATTGGCATTCATGATCTGTGCCCTAACACAAAGAGAATTAAGAGACAAAACTCATTTAAATAATTTACTTAACAGAGGTAATAATCGGTAGGTTGTTTTAGAAGTCTTTACTTTCCTAAATAGTGAAAAATGTTGGTTTTTTAAAAATTAAATAAGGTAGCATATTAAAAACCAAACTGAATCAGATAGACACAAGCATTGGCATCGGCATTCAGACGCCTGTAAATCTTAGGTCCCATGTGTTACTACCCCAGGACAGGTGACTGTAACTCCCTCTCCATAAAGAGAAACAACGGTGACACCATCACAGCAAGGATACAGGTTTTCCTTTTCAGAGGTAGCATTTAAGTTCACATACGTGGTGACGTTCACCACGTCCCAGCAGCCAGGACCAGCGACCCCTCCAGCGCTGCTGTAGCAACTCGTCTGCAGCGTTCTCCGTACCCGCCTGGCACGCTTCATAGGCCAGATACTTGCAGGCGTGGCCGTCTTCCCACCAGATCTCGAATTCCTGGCCGCCCTCATCTTTAGAGTGAGCCCAAGACTATTCAGAGAGCCGTGCGCCAAACAGCCTCTCAAGAGCTGCCTGTTTCATTTAATTATTAATGCTCTGGTCCTTGTCTTCTCGTGGCTTTCTAACAAAGTCAAATTTTAGTAGACTGGGAAGAAAAACCAGTTCCCATTAATGGAGAGTCTTAAAAACAGACCATTTAAGGGTCTGGCTAGTTTATAATTTCAAAGAAGCACAACCACCAACTCTAAACAGGCTGGTGGTGCTGGTGAGACACGCACAGGCGTGTGGCCCAGTGGAGAGGGCTGCGGGCTACCAGCAAACTCGCCGGAGATTGGGCGTGACAACTGCACAGGCTCCAGAGGCACAGCGCTGGAGACCCGGTTGCGCAGCTTTCTCAGTGCAGTAGCACCGCGGCGGAGCACTCCGACCTCACCCTCTCAGAGGATTTCTACGTGCAGCCGAAACCTTCACCGCAGAGGAGAGCTGCGCCTGGAGCCTGAACCTGGCATAGCTCAGGGGGTCCCCAAGACTATTCAGGGCATTCTTGCTCCTGAGCACACAGCTGTCATCTTCAAAGGTCTCTCTCCCCAACACTTTCCTCATACTGTCCCTCTTAACCATCTACCTGTTGCAACAGGGGAAGGTCCGGTATTTTACCTGCCAAGGGAGAAGGCGGTCAGAGCGCTTAACAGCTGGGGGCACCGAGGCAGTTTTGGAAAATAAACAGAAGCCTACCAACTAAAGTAAGGAGGCACCCAAAAGCTCTTTCAGGTAGGGGGAAGAATGCGCAAAGGATACCAGATGGTTCCTCCCTTAGGAGGAACATAAGGGAACCAAATAAAGATCAAGGAAAGGAATAAGAACAATAATAATAATAACAATAACAGCAATAA